>DVXP01000502.1:0-19978 GCA_018235645.1 Junonia grisea | reverse complement strand
AAATGACAGATTCGAAATTCAAATGTAATATTTTTTTATAATTAAGTGTAACAGTATTTATGGCCAGACTAAGTAGTAATAGTAATAAGGCTTGTAAACGAATAAAATATTTTTACTTAGCTCACGAGGTTGTCGACATGGGGATATAGATTCAGCAGTTGTTGTGCCGATTATCATTGAAGGCAAAGAGCCTTGATAAACCACTCAAGAAGCTCTCGTTAGATGGTTTGGTCAAGGGTCTGATGCAGAAGGCAGTAGGTACTCTTCGACACGGCCCGTATTGTGAGGAGGTTTCTCTCTCTCCCTTGAGCCCTAACCACCGGCTGTGGTGGCTTGGACCTTGTTATAGCTACTTTGGTTACTATATTTTATATTTTTTTGCATTTATATACCTACTTAAAATTGCAACATATATGAGTATTTAAAGAAATAAAAAAACAAATATCACTCTTGTATAATGATTAAATTGTTTCTATTTTATTTCTTAATACAATACAAATGACACAAATCATTATCAAACAAGTGCAACTATTAAAACATGAACTAACAAGAGCATCTATTAATAACTGATAGTGCAATGCCAATCTTCGATGATATATGAAGGCGTTCACACACGGACGACCCTTTTAATTAAAACCTATACCAACGAGACTAAAGATATGGACATTCCATTCTTATTTACATTCGACGTGCAAATGCTTATTAATATTCCCCATTACTTGCGCAAACTGTAAATACATTAAACCACTTAATCATCTCAAACCGTGCTTAAAATATTTGTTTCTACGTGTAAACAATGCAAATATGTTTTCTCGGCGATTAGATCAACCGAACATATTAATAATTATGCTAAATATAAAATTTTAGTCTTCAAGTCAAGCGTTTATCTTCAAACTTGTTTATGCACGATTTCCCCACATGTATTTATCTTAAAAACTACGCATTAAATAATACGTGATAGTTTTTGATAAGATGCGGTAAATAAATAATGAAACTTAGGCTTATTATAGCACATAATGAAGTAGTTTACAATAATAACCGTAATATGAGCTTGTCTATTTATAGCAGCGATCGTTGCACTGGTTAGTAACCGCAAGTGATAAATAATACAAAATGAGCTTTTCGTGGTGCTATTACTTGGTGCTGGAAACATTCATTTTACGAGGCTGCTTTAAACCTGCCGACGGTGCGTGCGTTCAACTAAACTGTTTAAATTTTAAATAAACTATTAGTAACTATTAAAGATTAAGTAATCATAAACATTAATTAATTGTATGTATCGATGTATAATGAAGATAAATCTTTTTATTTTTTTACTGTGACTCGTTTATCTTGTTATCAAAAGTGGATAAAAATCATAATTTATGTCACAATTAACACCTTTTTTGCTTAAATTATTATAGGCATAATATAAACAATATTAAAAACACCCAAACGTATGTATATAGCTGTGACAGGATCGAACTTAACTTTGAATACCATTATGATATACTCATCCACTTTGTAGCAGGTACTGGACAGTCGAAGTATGAATCGAGATAACTTTAAAGGGTTCCAAAACGGAGGTCTGTCGATCGATCATTAGAATTTATTTGTTTTTGACGGTGACAAGACGCGGAGCGGGTAGTGGTGAACAAGTTTTAGCTTTTATCTGGAAGTTGTATCAGACCATTCGTCATGCTGTCACTGGGACAGGGCACAAAGAAACAATCAAAGTGACCGCGTGATAACAGTGATAGGCTCGTGATGGCAAGTGGTTCCAAAGAGGTAAACGCGAAAATATTTTGAGGATCTTACTAGATCTGTTGGTGAGCTTTACTCCCATAGAAACATTGGTTAAGGATTAACGTAAAACTGAAAATAATGACTATTGACTCAACTATTTTTGTATTTTTTCCTGTTTCCATTCCACTAATGTGAAAGTCGTCGTCGTCAGCGAATCGCAGTCCACTGCTGGACATAGGTCTCCCCAAGTTTGCACCAAACTTTCTGATCCTCCCCAACACTCATCTAGTCCGCTCCGGCAACCGCGCGTATATGTCATCAGTCCACCGGGCTGCAGGGCCTACTACACTACGTTTACTAAGACGTGGTCTTCACTCCAGGACTCGTCTGTTCCTGTGAAATGTGAAAGTATATTCATTAAAATAAAAAAAAATGTAAAAATCAACTCAAAAGTAACGGATTTCTGAGGTATGAGAAATAAAATATATACATCCAATTGAAAATATAATTATGTCGGTTGACAAAAATCGTAGGAATATGATGCAATTAGCATTTCAAATCGTATATGTTTCAGGCGAAATGAAAATAGGAACAAATTCTTTGACGAAAAAAGAACTTATTAAATTAGTTACTGTATTCTTGTAAATATATCGGTGTTGTTTATTTCCAAACTGAAAAATCATTAATAAAATTAAGAAAGGGTACCTTATAAGGTCTATAGACGGGTAATAACGACACTGTAATAGTATTGTATTATTATACTTGTTAAAAAGCTGATAGTTCCAGTTATGTAATGTATATTTGAAAGAAGAAATTCGAAACAAGATAAATTGCAACAATCAAAACTGCCTATAAAGTAATTGAAAAAAGCAATTACAACAAATATTATTCACTTAGTATCGAATAAAATATAAGCCCATTACACTTAATTACAATAATATGGTTGAAACTGTGTTACTTTTAAGAATATTTTATGGTAAAGGCATTACGGTTTGGAATGAATCTTATCGTGTTTCGTGTCCAGCAAAGTGGAACAGGTATTTGCACGTCAGATTTTATCGAAGGCAAGTTTTGCATACCGCAGGCCATGTCTATAAAATACAATACATTACGAGCGATCTGTGGCTCCCGTGTTACGTGTATGTACGGTTTTAATAATATTCGATTAAAAAAAAACACTAAAAACCCGCATTCAGCGAAAAGCAATAACTCCGGATTAAAAAAAATTAAACCTTATTTACGAATTTTTTATTGTAGGTTGGCTGCGTCGGATTTAAAATTCGTTATATTATATACGAAATAAGAAACCGGTTAAGCACAAGTTGCTTTGACACAGTCAAGAGTTCTGTATTATTTCATAGTTAAAATATAGGGTAGTCTTAAGTGAAGCAATCATACTTTCCCTTTAATCTAGGTGTACTTTAATTTTTTTAATATGGTTAGGAGGTAAATCTCCTTCTTTTTTGTAAAGAAGAAGGTATCCTAGCTGAGACAAGATGAGAAGAAGATGAATTTCAATCACCTATTCGTACGTGAAATCATCTCCTAAAAAGTCTTGAAAACTAATAAAACATACATAATTAAAAATAAGTACTTATTTATAAAATATTTGTTTAGTAAGTAGTACGCGAAAAATTGGTAAGCGTTATGTAATAAATAATGCATGTGAAACATTTTTCGAGGAATTCAAATTTTAATTGTTTCATTTCGCATTTTATTTCTTTAATTTTATTGAATTTTTCTTTTCGAAATATGTATTAATTGTGCACGTAAGTTGTTTTATAGCAGTAGTATTAACAACCCGTTAATGACACTGATGGGCAAAGGTCTCTTCTTCAATTAAGGAGAAAGTTAAGGAACTTAGTCCACCACGCTGCTCCACTGCGGATTGTCTAAATCCTAGCATTTTTTTCCGGCACACGTGGGTTTCCTCACGAAGTTTTCCTTTACCGCCGAATTTAAACACAAATTCAGTACTTGAATAGGTTTAGATCGACGTGTTCTCACTACAAGTCTCTTTATTCTAAGTTCTATTTTATTAATTCAAATAAAATTTTTGATACAAAAAGATATTTAGGAGTAGATACAATTTCATTTACATCTCAAAAAAGGCTAGAGTTTCTAGACTACTTTCGCGATATACTTGAACTTAACCGTGGATACAGGAGGAGGAATTCTTATAACAAATTAATGTTAGTAATTACTACAGATGTAAAGAATATGCGTAAAAATAGCAATCATAAAGAAACTTCTAGTGGTAACATAAAACGTAACACAGCCTGTACATATCCCACTGCTGGGCATAGGCCTCTTCTCCTAGTAGGGAGAAGGTATTCTAGTGGTGATTAGACCTAATTGTAAGCTTAAATTGTAACCAACATTTTACACTGAATTTTACATCAGTAACTTCATCCATTTCACCAGTATCAACTCGATTTCAATTTAGATATGACCAACCATAAAAGACAATTCTAATGTGACATTAGTAATGCCTAATAAATTAATTAATAATTTATTCTTATGTTATATGAAACTTAGTGCCCGCATTTGTATTGGCGAATATTGGAGGTATATTCGCATTCCCGAATATCTTACATTTGTTACATTACTAGGAAGTAAGATCGATGTAGAGACTAAAACATCGAAGACGATTTTTTAATATTGTTTGTCTCTCTGACGGCTCATTAGTCCGAGTTTACACGGATCACGTGGAAATCACTGGATGGATATGTTTATAGGTCACGATATGCTGTACACGAGCCGGCCGTCGTACGTGAAGATTGTATTAACGTTTTAGAATTCATGGTAAACTATGTTAATATGTTAAGGAAGAATCTGGCTTTTGGTTGCCTTGATACATCGGCATCGGCATAGCATAAAATGGCCGCAAAGCAAAAACTTTTGTTTTCCCCAACAAAAGTTCGGTCTCTTACTTAAAATATAAGAGTCCACAAAATATCAAGTTATTTAACGAGTCTATACATTTACAAATTATATGTGACAGTAATAAGAGATTAATATCCATACCTACAAAAGTCATTCATTGCCGCCTTCCCAAACAACATAGGATTTCATCTAAAAACATCGTTATCTCTATTCCCACTCAAATCATGGGACAATAAAATTTCGATGGCCCAAGAAAAACGAGGCATCACGATAACCATAAATTTGAGCCGAAACGGATGGGACAAATTTTTATAATGGGCCTCCCCCATTTGGTCTCTGCGCCGCGTTAATGACAGCCTAACAGTTTGTTTTAACATCATTATAGGAGCGTATCGGGCATTCCATCACAGGTACCTGCGCCCAGCGTATAGATACACATGTCGGAACATCGCGATGCTTCGATGATACAACATTCGATACTCCTGGTTCCATTGATTTAGAGTTTTAAAACAACCAAGGAATGTATTTATGGTGCTACGATTTCACTTTGATGTAATGATTTTCGTTCGTAGCTTTGGAAATTAAGTTACGTTTTAGACACATTTTTAATGGTTTTGACGTAATATGATTACCTCGTGTATTTACAACATAATATTGTGTTATGTTTTTAGAAAGATAGCATATTTCGTTTTGTCAGAGAAAAATAAAAAAATATATGTCAAAATTAATAATTAATAATGCCAAATGTGTGGGTATTGGGTACGAGTTGGTAGTGGAAGGGTTAGGCGGCCGCACCCGCACCGTCTGCCCAGCAATATATCGGAGAGACAGCTACACGCATTCACAATTACCTTATCTCGCTTTAACTCGGCTCCTGACATCACGCGACAAATATTCGTGATCGTCGGGGGAACTCATTGCGATTTGCAAAACATTTGCCGAGTTTTGATATCTTACTTCTAGGTTTAATATTATGCTATGATATTATGTGAAGTAAAGTCCTGCACTATTACTTTTGAGTGCAAGTTCGGGCAAGTAAACTTGTAGTTAAGTAGTGTCAAACATTCATTATTAGGTTATAGGTAAAAATCAAACAACCGTATCAGTCCGCACAAAATATCAGTATCTACCTACTCGTTATTTACTTATAAGAAATTAATAAAAATTAAGCTTTAGCTTAACTTTAAATCCAATTGTAAATTGTGTAATTATGTGTACGGTTCTAATTTAAAAAAAAAATCGTAACATAGAGAAACATTAATGCTAAATACAATAAAAGATGTTTCATTTTCATTTTAAGACGTGTTCAAACTACAAAAATGCGTATGAAGTATAATAAATAATGCATCAAAATAACACAATAACAAAAGAATCTTGCTCATTTTTTTAATCAACAAATTAAGACCTCAGTATAAAATGAAATACCATACCAGTTCCATTCCTACCGTAACTCATTACGACCCTAAAATAAAAGAAGCAAATATAAGGCAAAACCGCATACCCACCGCGACTGGATCAAAGGTGACTTTTAATTGATTTTAGGCGAACGAGGCTCGAGAGACGGTAAAGAAATTGACATTTCAATGGCAAAAAAGGAAAGGAGTCGCAACGGTGAGAGTGGTCGTAAGGCAATGATTTAGCGCGTCTTCGGCGCAGGCTCCAAGCCCGGGTTCCCATGGGAAAACGTCCGCAAATATTGACACTACAGCAACATGTTTATATGCACTTAATGCATCGCTCACATTTTTTTTACATTTTATTTGTTTTACGCGAGCGAGGCAGACGGAACGTCGGCCTCTTGTTTGAGTTCTTTTTTTGTTGTAATTCTATTTAGCAGGTAATATCTTACGTCCGTTATAAAATGATAAACTCAAAATTGCACTTCGTTCGTTGTTTTGTTTACAAAGCATAAAACTTTATGTAGGACAGAGCCTGTATTTAATTGAAAAAAAAATTGAAGTGAAGTGATATTTAATAAACAAGACCTACATTTTTACTCTCTATTCAATATACTTAAAGCTCAAACATTAAACTTATTTTTTATATATGTATAAGGCTGTATAAAATTATACAACTAAGAAAAATACCTGTTGCACGCGGCTTCACCCAAAACTATCAAGTTTACAGGTTTTATTATTTCCCTCACCCCGTTTCCCTTTTTTCCTTCATCCCGTTTTTTCTCTTCGTAACACTATCTGCCAGGGAAATTTAAGTCTAAAATCGGTATATCCGTTCCGGAGATTAGCTGAAACAAACAGACAGACAGACAAAATTTTTAAAGCATCCCAAACAGACACTTAAATTTTATTTTTCTGTATGGATTGATATAACCTATTCAACTAAAGATCCTATTCTAGTATTTAAATAAAATTTCACTTTAAGTGAAACAATTGGTGTTTCAAATGTCCATGGGCGACAGCATTCACTTACTCAGGTGATCTGTCAGCTCGTTTGCCGCCCCATCCCATAAAAAAAGACTTTCTCGGCATGATTCATATGTATTCTCATGCCGAATTCCAGCTTTCTAGTATTAAGGACCTCGGAATAAAGCCGCGACAGACAGACAGACTGACATGGCGAAACTATAAGGGTTCCGTTTTTACTACGGAACCCTAAAAATGGCAATTTTCTTGACTCCAACTAATGTTTTCAAATTAAAAGATAATATTAATATACATAACATTAAGTTGTGCTAATGAATGTTGAACAAAATTTCTCACAAACATTTAAAATATTTCTTTTAAACTTATCTACAAAAACAATATTCATGGCACCGTAGAGACATGATACGTTACTGAATATCTTATGATACTATACTTATTTTACATGTTCTTTGGCTACAAAAATCTTCTGCTAAAATTATAAAAAATGTAAAATATTCTCTACATATAATTTTTTATAGAAACTTTCAATAATATAATGATTTTATTGCCTTCAATTAAACTTTCCTCAAATTTTCCAACAAAATTCCATCTCCAACTTCAGGCGCACCTGAATTAAATAAATAATTAATATACTAGTCTCGTATATGGCCCTATTTTAAATTTACGATATGTATAGACGAAGCCACGGTGTGAGGGACGGCAATTTGCGGTTAAAATAATGGGTCAAAATTATGAGTTGTCCTTGGCGTGTCCATATGGGAATGTGCAACTTATTGCGTCACGTCCCCTCTAATTATTTATGTCGATGTGGATGCACAAATTATAGCTTTTCGATGCCGACTCGGCTTAAAACGAATAAAACTTTTATACCTTTTGGCCCAATTACTTTGTATATTTTATTTTGTTCTAATATTTATCTTCGATTCAAGCTCAGCTTTTGATGATGCATGACGTATCACGTCCCAACTTGTGTATTAATATGTTTTTTGATACGTTTTTAAACTTAGGTATTTTAAAAGATAAGTACATAGTGGCTGATTAAGAGAAAAGTACATAGGTACCTACAGATTAAAAAATTACATGCTAGAAGTATAGAAAGAAAAAGAAATATTTCTTTCAATATTAATGTATTTTTTGGTATTATTCCGGTTAATGATTAGATTAGATAAAATATAAATTGGAACGTTTCTTAGAAATTTTCGTCAATATCATAAACACATAATCATATACTTAACATTATCAGTCATCTCTACATATAGCTCTACATTTACCTATCAAATCGTGTTAAACTTAAGACATCAAAATCAATTATTATTCTCGAGTTGGACTTATCTCACGAGTTATTTATCATTATGATCTTTATCATAAAATGAAAAAGACACGGAATAACTTATTTAGAGCGCTTCAAGGGAGTGTGAACTCTGTATGCAGAGTATCAAAGATATTTATTCCCTGCTGAAGATCGATATGATGCTTGGAGCTATTTCGATTTGGGATACATGAATGCGTGCAAAGGATTTGGACTGTTTACGACTTCGTGGGTGGTTGTGGGCGTGGCGTCCTCTGGTCTGCTCTCTCGTGAGGACGTCGCATATATCCATTTCGTCTCGCGGCCGCTCCCACAGGACCTTCTTGTTAAGGTATTTTTTGTTCCTCTCGTCTTGCTTTAAGAAATGGTCAGACGGGCAAATATTTACTCACGATTTTGAAAATCTTATTATCATACTACCAGCTTTGAGAATGATTCGTTATACAGATTACCGTGTTATCTTATTTTTACAATGCCGTGGAATTGCCGAACCGTTTGACATTTTACGGCGTAATTAACTAATCTATAGGATTATAATTTTATTGTACTCAAACTATTAATTGTATAATATGTTTTATGACATCATGTCTTTTTGTTAGAACCTACTTATTATGCTTTATAGATCAAATATGTTTATTTAAGTCTTCCATGCTTTACAATGTAGGTACGTATAGGTATGAATGCCTGGTATCCTTTAAAAAATCCCAAGACCCAAGTGCTTTTAATCTATCGGCCACCTTGTGATCGATATATTCGACGATGAAACCTTTCAGGTCATTTTCAGATATCTCTTTTTTATTTTTTTAATCAGAAAACATCGGTACAGATGTACCTAGTAGTGTCGTTATTAATCTTCTCCCACATAAACTTTAATAAGGTAGGTACGCCAATTTTCATACTTAAAATGATATGAAATTTTCGCTCCACGTATTAATTGATATATTGATTTAAAAAAATAAGTGGCTTGGGCAGGAATAGCCACTCATCTTTTTCAATTTCTCCTTTCAATATGACATGTTTTTAATGTTTCGTACTTGAAGGGTGCTAACAGAATCCTATAACTAGCATTCAGTCACATTTACGAGTAATCTGTCCGTCTGATGAGATGATCATAGATTATGTATTTCTATTGTAGCTAGAATGACCAATAATTATCAGTCAAGTGTGCGTCGGATTTTACAAATTTTACATGTTATGACAGAGCATCTCTTGCATTTTATAAAAAGTATTCTTTGTGGATCGTCCTATCTGTCCTACCTTAAAGTGTATTATTTTCCAATACAAAACATTTAAAATAATTAAATTGACTTGAAATTAACTGAAAACAATAAAAAAATTAAAACTTCTTGCACATGAAGATTTTTATAAATAATTTATACTATTTTTTAATTCCATAGTTATTTACGAATTATTTCCAATCAGTGAAAAGCTTTAGTCTACTTATAAAACACATTTAAAAAATACAACCGAACCTTTTTATCAGTGAAGCAGTTTCTCCTTCCTGTTGCTGTGCCTTAATACCTGTCTATCAATTACAAATCATAATGTGCGTATAAGTCCACTATCCCATTATTCACTTCATCATTAATTCACAACAAGGTTTTATCTCCCTCTCCCTACGACCAATTAATACCTAACTAAAATGACTGATTACTCAAACATAAATTAATAAATAATGCATGGAAACGTCTATTATTTGCCCTAAAAGCGTACGCTTTTTTTATTCGCTCGAACATGGATAATTTCTTTTGGGGTTTTAGCGGTCGAGTCTTAAGATGAAGACGAGGCCGGACCGCACGCAGGCCTGGCGATAAAGAAATTATCTTCTTCCCGGCTAACGAGCCACGCACGTATCTAATTGGTACCCTGCCGAAGCTCTGATTCATTTATACGTTCCACTCTAAAATGCGTCGAAAATTAATGATGATCTCATACAGTATCAATAAAATCGTGTAAGCTTCGTCCTTCGAGATCTGAAGGTTTTGATGGGTGCTCAAACACACTAACTACGTAGGCATATAAATTCATTCATATTATTAAATTGAATTATATCTAGAAAACCTAACCTAGGTTTTACTTTCAACATAAAGTATGTTCTTTTATAATAATACTTTTTAAAATAATTTGTATGTGCTATTAATATTATGTATACAAGATACTTTTTAAAGACTTTTGAAACGATAATTTTTCCTAGTGTTTTCTTAGTGTTAAGAGTTAAAAGTCAAAAGAAGGCTATCATAGTCTTGATACTAGAAACTTATCTCACATAGATGAAAAACTATATAAGAAAGTTTGCAATATTGTCGCTAATTAGAGAAGATATGAGAAAGCTAAATCTGCACCAAATAAAGTATAAGAAGTTTTCTTAAGTATCATTGCATATCTTTTGTAAGTAGTTATATCATATTCCAAAATACCTATTAATTTTTTTTAGTAGACTACAAGACAATGTAATAGATATCACATCGTGTAATACACTAATAAAATTAGGACTATTGGTGTAAGATAACAATATAAGACGAATTGCACCGAGACGTTAATTTGATGAAACTTGTTTTATATTATATGGATCTACCTTCCGAACCGGCGGTAGATTAAAAAAAAATGTAAACTGACGATTCAAAAGAGCTCCCAAAGCCACCTTGAATAAAGAATATTTTGAATTTGAATTTGATTTTGAATTTGAATTGAATATGTCAATAAATATAATGCATATGGGTTGCCTAAAAAATTTCAGCCCAGAATAAGATTAATGAAAAAAAATATTTTTTTACATTTTATCACAACCTCATAGCGTATATTCCTATAAGGAAGAGTATAAACAACCGTGCACATAATGAATACTCTTCATTTTCATTTAAGTGTATTTCAATAATCAGACCGGAGCAAAATCTTAGTATCGATTTTACCGTTTTTTATAGCTGGCAACCCGAAAGTTTTACAAATTAGTTTACAAATTAGGGCTTCATACTTTCGATTGATATTGAATATCATGTCCTGGACTGAAATTTTTTAGGCAACCTATATATACAATACATTTGTTGACATATTAAATATAAAATAGAACAAGTTTTATCTAAATAACGTCTCGGTGAAATTCGTCTTAGGTATATCGGGATCTTAGACAATATGATTATTTAAATTTAAATTCGGTAAAAAATGCAATTAATTTTTCTTAGTATGCATACTAATCCGTTCTAATATTATAAATGGGAAAGTTACTTTACCTATTAATTAGGTACTTATAATGACTTCAAAATTGACTTGCGGTGTTAAAAATTTTAATAAAATTTGTTCCCTATAAAAGTTGCTATAATTAAAAAAATAATTATTGGTCTTGGGTAAGAACATAAGCGGAGCCGTGAGAAAAGCTGTTTATATATAAAAACCGTATTCATACGTGTCTACTTATTTGCAATAACATTACAAACTTTCTAAAATATTTAAAGTTAACTAAACAAGCCATGAATGTGAGAATATTATGGGTAAGTAAAAAGGAATGCCTTTCTTGGATGCGAAGGTTATTTTTCTAACAAAAATACATATATCTTGCAAGGAATCTGCCTAAGGGCTTAAAATAATAAAAAACAAATGAGTCACTTAAAACTGAGAGCATGAATCACAATAGTTAACCGCTACCTTCTAACGTTTCAACGATAAGTTGATAACGTTGGCCGTCCAACAATAGCGCGTCGCAAAAGAGATCGCTCCTGCGGTGAAACTTTTATGGAGAATTACAAAAAAACACATCGCGGGGATTTAGATGTTCATGACATGAAACACTTAAAACAATTCTTTGTAAATAGGAATACAATAGCTAATGGTTCTGAGTACGGGAGCTCTCTGTGAGAGCCGCTGGCGCTTACAGGACAAAGGCGATTATCTAATTTTCAGACAAAACATAAACATGGGTCGACGTCCTTGTTCTATAGAGAAAAAATACTCAGGGAACGACAGTGACACTCAGGGAAAGTTAGCAAGCACAAAGATACGAGATGTAAAGATAAAGCGAACACATATTTTGAAAATTATGCATTGTACGGTATCTTTTTGTAATGTGGATTTACAATGCAATGCATTGAAGATAAAGATTCAAGTACCGTTATTCTTAACTCTAGTACATAGATAAATTTGTCGAAAGCTCTTTAAATAGATTTTAACACACAATACCTAATTAATTTTTATCTTAGAAAAGCGCAAATTTTTTAGAAGGTTAGTTAGAAAGTATGAATTTTGTATTGTTACCTGTTATTAATAATTTTGTTTTTATGGCTACTACTGATCATATGAAGGTACCTACTTTAATACTCGAAAATAATTAACTACGTTTGCAAGTAAAATTGTCACTACCTATATATGTAGCATGAAAAAAATATAAATGCAAAACAGCCACAGCATACCGATGTGCTGACGCACGGCAGGTAGGTGCGAGTACATACGCGCGGTCAGTACGCCGCTACGCAGGGTCGCAACATAGCGTGAAAAGCAGGGTGGTGAAGCGCTATTTTGCCTTGTATAATCTTTGTGTCCAAACTAAGCGCCACCATAAAAAAATCTCTCGACGGAAGTAAGCTCACAAAGCAAATACCAACGAGCAAAAACTTGACGAAAAAAACTGCATAATGCGGTCGAGAAGCAGTGTGGGCCTCGACCGCTCTTGTAAAATTTATAACAGCTCTATTTTGTTTACCTGCTTGACTTCGCTTTATATTGTCTTGTAATTGGAGGCATTTGACGATGACTTATTAATTTATTGACCATTTATTGACAGTTTCTTTTCAAATTTTATGGAAGTGCTAAAACGTTCGTCATCCTCTGCCTTTGTTTTAGTTTTGGATGCCTGCGCAATAGGTTTTGAACTCACATATTTTAGTGACTTTTTAAGAGTATTTCTTTAAAAAAAATAATTTAAGAGATAGATGAGTTAATATTTTCATTCTCATACGGACAAAATAAAAAAATATTAAAAACGTTTTTTAAATTTTAGCCACTAATTTCCATTATCATAATAAGTATTATAGGTACGTGAAGCGAAAAGTTTATAACCTTTTTACGATAATTCTGCGAACGGATGAGTGTGAAATTTGGCACAGTTAAACTTTATATGGAGGGCGATTAAGAAAGGTTATTTTTTTATATAATACCTATGTATTAAATACGTTATTAAAATTACTCACTCTACGACACTCAGTCTGAGTTCTTTGTTTTCGAGAGATCTTAGTGTCAAATGCTATGTCATTCGTTTAAAGCTGTTTGATTAAAATAATTAATACTGAAAATAAATGCAATAACTCAAAAGATTATATGGTAAGAATTCAACCATACAACCTTTTTTAGTTATTGCATACGAAGTGGCCAAGCGGTCACTATTTTATTATAACTAGGGGCTGAGGTTGTCCTGTGGTCACTACAATTGACTCTGAAGCCTTTTTAACTATATTTTTGATTATTTTTCTTTTTTAATTTTAATTTGGCCGCTACATTGATACCTACGTACTTAATATCGTAAAAAAAATATATATAAGAAGTTATAGCTTTACGTATTAATGTATAGATTTATCACTTAAAAACGAAAACAAACAATATCCTTTACAATATTTTTAGCTTCTACAATTTTCCCTTAAATAATTATATGGATTTAGTATTAAAGAATAATGCAATAGGTACATTTTATTTCACACATTGATTTCTATTATGACATTTGTTAAAAGCACGGAAAATCACTTTAAATGGAATTTTTTATGATGAAAACCTTGATAAAATGCCTACAGAATCATGTTGTGACGACGTATCTATAAATTACGAACAGCAATGACAAGGTTCATTAATTAACTTAGACACGCGCAAAGGGAAATAATATAGTAATTCATTATGATGTAAATTATTACTGATAAATTATATTGCTAATGTGATAAATAATAACCCGCGAACGTGCTAACAATTGTTTTGGTTTGGGTGTAGACAAGTTCAATTAAAACTTTTCATAAAATCTATATTTATTATAAATGTAACTTATTGTTAGTATACTGTACGATATTCACAATGATTTTCCAACCAAACGAATAAAAACCTTAATTTATATTTCACATTATTTTGACGTATCGCCAAACTCTATAAAAACTTGCATGAATTGTTTCAGCAATACGGGTTTTTTAAAATCCTTTTTTAATTAATCAGTGCTATTCTCCATACTTCTCTACATTGATTTAGAGCTTACAGACGATCTGTCAGTCACTTTTAATAATATAAGTTTATTTATGGTTATAAGCTTTTATTTGAAGTTTAATTTTTATAAAATTAAAGTCAAGTATTTTTGTATACTAAGTTTTATTTTATATTTTACGAGATATGCGCCTTCTGTAAACATTGTTACCTATCGTGAAGCCATCACTGGAAAATATAAGAATAATAATGTTATTGTTTATTTATGAAGAATATATTTGCTCATTAGGATTGTGTTGTTTATTGTGGTAAAATGATTGACCGTATCATGCTATATGTTAATGTGAAACAATACCACTACTATTAAGTCAACTAGTATTTGACTCGTTTATTATTAAGGTTATGTGAGATTATTTTAATATTTTAATATCCATAGAAGAACACGGTACCTATACAAACGTGTTCTTGATACGAAATGCTTTTAAAAGATTTTAACGAGTGTGGATGAAATAAAAAGATCGTTATAATAAATATAACCTTTACAGATTAGATATAAAACTGATATTTATATTTAAATTAAAACGCATAAAAAGAATTAAGGATTTTGTTGTTCTTTTTTTACTATGTTTCGAAAATGAAATTCTCGTTACATAATACCAACAACAACTTGTTTCTTTTTCTTCATTTTAAAAAATTTGGCTAATTATATTTTTGTAATAGATTTCAAAGTGGTCCTTATATCCAGTTTTGCTATTAATTTTATGGGAAAAGTAATTCAGATGTCTGTTACAAAATCGTTACTTCAAAAATAAAGACGACATACCAATTTTTAGAGATATTCAATTTTGCGTTACAATTGAATTGTTATCACCATTGAATCTCTTGTTATCTCTCCTCATAATCTTCCTATAATTCTGGTTTTAACTCACATTATGAACCTTAAAAGATACCTTGAAAGATTGAGCAGCATTGGCCATTAGTATAGCTATTGAAGTCGACCTAAGACTCGCACGACCACTTGTTTACATATCTTCACGAAAACGTGTTTAAAAAATCGAATAGGTGTCAAGTGTTAGGCCAAATGATACAATAACGTGTTCGCTACGTTCTCGCCATCGCCGCCTGCTTGTCTCGTATGCACGTTACCGTTAAATCGACGAAATTCATTTCTATCAGGGCCGTGGTAAACCTATACGAGACTCTACGCCACCTTAAGATAATGAGACCCCTTATGTGGATGATTGCTAGGCCCCTTGTTCATTAGGTCGTCAAAAAAACTTATACACATTACAAATACATCAAACGTAGAAGTAACCTAATCATTATTGTTTTATCATCAGAATATAAAATTATAAATATATGATTATTTATCGATCTGGTACGAAGTAGGAGGCTCTATGCATTACGGGACCCTAAAACTTGACCAGTGACCAATGGAAGAGGAGAGTCTGACAAATTCATATATTTTAACTAACAATAATACAGTGTTAGTTATTGATTTATTAATAACATACGCAGTGTTAAATGTATTGAAAAATGATGATCAAAAAGTAGCATGCTAGTGAGCGTTCGAGCTCTCCGCAGCACCTGCAGACGAATGTGCCATTTACATTGTAATGCATGTACGAGTACAACCTCCAACCAGTTCGATTAGGAGGGGAATGTTGTCTACATACTTTCTGGGCTCTGTAAATGATAAATTTTTGTCAATAGGTACGTATGTGATGCGTTAATAAAATATACCATATAAAGTGATACCCTATTACTTACTAATAATTAAATAAGTTGTGTTTTGTTTTCAGTACATTATAAATAATATTAATATGAGTAACCATGACGTTAACGCTACATAATTTAATTTATTAAACGCCATTTAATTGCGTAAAGCATTAAGTAGGTTATTTTTATATATTTACATCCTTTAAACAAGTTGATATGAATATACGATAAATAACATTTTCAGTACCTAATTCTCCAGATGAAAAAACAATATGAATCGAACAGAGCTTTGATATTTGAATAGTTTAAACCAGTAAAGAAACGGTTAACGTGACGAAAAAAAACAAATGTAAACTACTTAAGGGTCTTTTAAAACCTCTTCACGAAACGTTTACACGAATGACAATAACAAAACATGTGTACACAAATACGTGATTGATTCCGGTGCGGGGGTGCGGGGTAGGGAGCGCGAGGGGGGGTGAGACAGCGGCAGTGACCGCTGCAGCCAGGTGCGTGCGGCCATCGACACCATAAAATTAATAACCCGTCGAGCCTCCTAACCAATGCACTCTTGAGTCCCATGTGCACTTCACACATGCCGAGGAAAACGAGCGGTTACCGCTCAATATCGTAACTGTTTACGTGACCCATATCTCAACCGAGATATCCAATTGTTGTGTTATTTTACGAACATTTATACGTTTTATTTCTAATTCTAGCTAATAGTAAAATTAATGTAAATTTTGTTATTTTTTTATTTTTAAGTAAACTTTGTCAGTTTACTTACAAAGTTTACTTAAAAATAAAAAAATAACAAAATTTACATTAATTTTATTTATGTATTTTTACATCAAAAATAGAAATAAATAATTAAGATTTTTTCAAATGGTAACGTGAAATTTTAAAGTAGTTATATGTAATATTTTAGAAATGAAAAACGTTTTTCCAGTATGAAAAGGCTTTTAAGTCTTATCGAATTGCTTAAGTTACTGCGTTCTCGGAGTTATGTCTCTTTATTATAAAGAATGTAATTGATTTTTTTCCCATATTTTTTAAAGTAAATTCTTCTCAATGCATCCGGTGCTTCCATCTCATGTAATAACATGATTGCACAAGTATTGCTTTTATAAGTATTTATATAAATAGTCTTTAGTTTTTAAAATATATGATATAATGATAATAATGATGTAGAGCTCTAATGACGCTCCAATTAATATTTTCTTAGGACTTAAACAAATTAAATGGTCATTACAAGATTCTTTCACCGGACTATGCTTAAGAGTGGGTTTAAAATGAGTATTTAATAGCGGCTCAAAGTGCGAACAGATTTGATCGGCGGCGCGGGGCGGCGGCGCGGCGCGGGCCGAGGAGCGGACGCTCCGAGACGGTTAGTCTGCTTGATAAAGGAGGATTTTATCCGCTCGATTTAGCATGAAATTGGAACACAAAGTGAATAAAGCCACAAGATTGTAAACATTATAAGGTTCCTCTTTTTATTGCGAGCTCCGGATTATTTACAGTTTTTCTTTTTATTGGTCGCTAGTACCCACATCAAAACCCCTATTTATTACCTTGTTAACTGTTGTTAACGAACTCGTCTCTCGATGCCAATTCGGCGTTTGCGATGCGGTTAATTGGAAATTTATCGCTTTTCCTACATTACGCTAAATTGATTTGCGATTTAAACGATCGGTAAAGCGTAGTACGTAAATAAAGCTTCCGACGACTGCAAGGAATGTAAAAAGGAAAAGTCTCAAGAGTCTATTTTAGATAGAATTTTAAAAGCTCGTAAATGGAGGCGAGTGTAAATCACGAGTGCCGCCCGTTCCCACGCGTCGTTGCGTCGCTCCTACCAGAATGAATGACTCACTGAACTCGAAGCTCCATTTCCACAAGTCATAGTGCAATTAATAATATACGGCATCCTGTCGAATTATCTCTCGTCGTGGCAGGGGTCCGGGCGGCTTTAATTTACCACAATGGAAGATGGTTCTGAGAAGCGTTGGCCGGCGAGGCGGGCCGATTCTTCGACGAAAACAAACAGAAAATAATTATCATAAAGATGAAGAGCGGCCGCTCGAGCCTCGCCGCTGCTAATGGGAGCCCACCTGGCAGCGACCCCGCGCCCCTGCGCGCTACACGCTCACACATTCCGACTCGTACCACATGCTACAGCCTCCCAGTCAACTCATCTCCGCTACAGAATAAGGGCGTGATTGATTTTTGATACGAGACTATTACTGTATTTTATATTAGGTTTAAAAAAAACCATAATCTTATTACTATAAAAGATGAATTATTCTTACGTCTCTACTCAAAAACCGTATAGCCCGGTATTATTTGCATATAAGTATTCTTTTTTAACGTCGAACATTCTTATAAACTGGAAACTATCTATCTATTAATACATGAACGTACATAATTATTTTCTATGAAAATTCCAATTAAATACTTGTTACATCAAGCTAACAAGACTTCAGCAGACGAACTGACTAAAGATATACTGCATCCTTAGGATTTGTTCAACTATTACATAACGCAGTTTGGGGGGAGACGAGGGTCTTGAAAAATGTTACGGTGCGTTATGGGGCCAGGAGGGGGTATAACAACAACGCGTTACGTAACGACATAAATGTGATTTTTAGATGAAAATGGTCTCGAAAATTACTTTAGTGACCATTTTCACCTAAAAATTTTGGTAAAATGGTGCATGACGTCTAGGGGGAGGGGTACAGAACAACGTTACGGTGCGTTACAGGTGACGGAGGGTGGGACTAAAATCTTCAAAAATTATGTTACGTAATACTTGAACGACCCCTTATAGTCTAAGATCCCGATATAAGATGACCTTCACGAGACGTTTATTTGATGAAACTTGTTTAATATTATATTTAATATGTCAATAAATACGTTAGGTAACACATACACAGGTACGCAGTGACTTTACAGATCCCTTATTCATCGAAATACCAAAAGAGCTTTTAAGCACTATGAAATGTTATTTATAGCCAATAATTAACATTTGGTATTTCCGAAAGTTATATGAGTAGACTATTTATTGATTGTGGGTTGATGATCTGGTAAAAACTAGGGAGCTCTACAGTTACTAATGCCCGGAGCATTATTTGTTATAGGTATAGTCTGTCAGACAAAAAGCGAGTTATTTTAGCAGAACGCTTTTTATATATAGGGATATATAAAATATGTAATGCATAATTATATTATGTATGTTACAGACTTTACAATCAAATGCCTAGGTTTACAACGTCATGTGAGTTACGTTGTAGCATTTTACAATGTTGTGTAGACGAGAAAATCTAAAACGTGTTTCTTAAAAAAATCTTAACACGAGGTAGCATTGTGGTACTATGATAAGATTTTATTTTTACTTGCTTATTGCTTGTAAATAATCACTTTCTTTGTATGGATAATGGTCAAACGAGTAGGCGGTTTTTCGGATGTTAAGTGTTCCCCTCCACTCATGGAATAGCACCACCAGAGTAGGCACAAATACGCCTGAGTCTAAAAAAATAAGAAAAGAAGTGCTTAAGATGCAAGGATAGAAATGAAGAAGGGATGATTTTACGGTTTCCTTAAACACCATACGAAATACAACTATATCTTGAAGCATGAAGTACGGTTTCCTTATACACCATACGAAACGCAACTATATCTTGAAGCATGAAGTACGGTTTCCTTTTACACCATACGAAACGCAACTATATCTTGAAGCATGAAGTACGGTTTCCTTATACACCATACGAAACGCAACTATATCTTGAAGCATGAAGTA
>DVXP01000501.1:0-19982 GCA_018235645.1 Junonia grisea | reverse complement strand
GTAGTTCTACCGCCTCCTCTCCCCCTCCCTACTTCCAGCCTACTACCACCTCACTACCAGCCTACTATCTTCTCACTACCAGCCTACTACCACCTCACTACCAGCCTACTACCGCCTCACTACCAGCCTACTACCATCTCACTACCAGCCTACTACTGCCTCACTACCAGCCTACTACCGCCTCATTACTAGCCTACTACCGCCTCACTAACAGCCTACTACCGTCTCACTACTAGCCTACTACCGCCTCACTACTAGCCTAATACCAGCCTACTACCACCTCACTACCAGGCTACTACCAGCCTACTACCAGCCTACTACTAGCCTACTACCGTCTAACTACTAGCCTACTACCGACTCACTGCCACCTCACTACAAGTCTACTACCACCTCACTACTAGCCTACTACTGCTTCACTACCATCTCACTACCAGCCTACTACAACCTCACTTTCAGTCTACTACCACCTCATTACCAGCCTACTACTGCCTCACTACCACCTCACTACCAGCCTACTACCGCCTCACATCCACCTCACTACCAGCCTACTACCGCCTCACTACCACCTCACTACCAGCCTACTACCGCCTCACTACCACCTCACTACCAGGTCACTACCGCCTCATTGCCACCTCACTACCAGCCTTTTACCACCTCATTACTAGCCTATTATCACCTCATTACCGCTTCACTACCGCATCACAACAACAAATAAAATATATTTTTTATTTTTTTATAATATTAACCATATAAAGATAAATAATCTACTGCCATCTGCATAGATTCGGGCTATTAAAGGCGATTTGCATAATAAATCAATATAAAAATACCTATAAATAAAGCCATAACGGTTTCGTCAAAAAACGCAATATAAATTTATTTTTGAACTGAAACCATGTGATCGTAAACGATTTACATTGGGTAATGTTATTTAGACATCCCTTGACAGATTTCAACCAACTTTTCTTTTGTTAAATAGTCAATCAGTCTTATTATAAGTTAGATTAATATAGATTTTATTTTCAAAGAATATTTGTTTCATTTCTTTTTTCTAACCCCCGACCAAAAAAGAGGGGTTTTATAAGTTTGACCGCTATGTTTGTCTGTATGTCTGTGTGTCTGTCTGTGGCACCGTAGCACCTAAACGGGTGAACCGATTTGGATCCAGTATTTTTTATTTGAAAGAGTTTTCTCTAGCGGTGGTTCTTAGATATGTTATATCAAAATCGGTCCAACCGTTTCGAGATTATCTTGCAATATGTGAATGTAGTTTTTACGAGTGGATTTTTGCTACTCAATTTTGAAACATATATCTTCAATCGATTGAGCTAAAATTTTGCATACGTATTTAGTTTGGATAAAAGTATACGATAAAATACATGACGTCATTCTAAATTCAACATGGCGGACCAGCCAACCTAGCAGAATAGTTATTTTCATTGCATTTCTACAATATAGGTATCAGATGAAAGGGCTTGCTAAGAGTAACTCGAAAAGTAATATGACGTCATTCTAAATCCAAGATGGCGGACCATCCAAGCTGGCAGAATAGCTATTTTTAATGCATTTCTACAATATTGGTATCAAATGAAAGGGCTTATTGAGAATAACTCGAAATATTATGTATATGCATGCATGTGTGTGTGTGTGTGTGTGTGTGTGTCTGTGTGTGTATTATTAGATACAATTTATAAAAAAAAAATATCTCGCAAGAGTTTAAGGTCCTCATGTCGTATTGGATACGATGTCGGGGGTTCAATAAATTTTCCAAATTTACACTTGTTGTTCGTTGTATTTTTATGCGTTTAGAGTTGACTTTTAGTGCAATAATGTAATTTTCAATTTTTTTATAAAATATTTTGTGTAAACACTACTTCAAACAGACTACTTCACTGATTCACGAGTACGTACTACTTAATAGAAAACGTGTATAACACTAAAGTTGGTAGATGCAATATACAATAAAACATAAAAAAATTTAAAAATTTAAAATGACCACTTTCTTTCATCCAGGCTTAGAGAAGACCATAGTTAAAAATCACGTGAAGAATTTGTTGAAGTCACGAATATTCTTAGGCCGCTATCTCGGATGACGAATTCCTGATGAACGAGTGGATATCAGAACGTCGATCACTCTTGCAGAAGTGGACCTGCATAAGAGATTTAAAAGAAGCGCTAAACAAATTTAAAACTAAATATAAGAATCACTGGATTGGCGTCTCAGATTCCACAGCTGTAAGACTTACCTACTACAGGGATTTGCCTTTAGACAATGATCAATTTATCACTAATGAACCATTTAGACAATTTTTGGTCTCAAATAAAAGATGTAAGATTTGATACTTGAATGTTATTGTTACATTGTGTGAAACATATACTTATAAGATGTATTTTTATAGGCAGAGCCGGTGCTGAAAACTAAAGTACTTTATGATATTAGGTTTTTTTAGTCATAAAGTTACTTTTGGTTGCCAAATTGTATATAATAGAATAAAAGTACCTAAGACTCAATTTCGAAAAAAGCTGGATCTAATAATTATATTGTGTAGTTGGATGGCACTTTTGATTTTTAAATGCTGATATTAAAACGGGTAATTTTATACGGCTAATACATCATAACAAATATCTTATATCCAAAAATATTTTATTAAAAATATTGTGAGTCGTGCGCCATGAATTGTGCGGGACCACGCGCCAGAGCTGCAGTAGTAGTAAACAGCCTGTACATATCCCACTGCTGGGTATCATAAGCCTTTTCTCCTATTAGGGAGAAGGTATAAGCGCCATAATATTTGCGCCCGAGCAGTATAATATTTTTATATTTTAAACGAATAAGAATATTTTTGTTGATAATTTTTATTTTATTTTTTTGTTGTGTTAGCCAATGCGGTATGTTGATAATAAAACATCTGTACTTATCTCCACTCTCATTCACCAGCTGCTTGAGTTACTTATTAATTGTAAATAACCAAAAAATGACGAAGATTATTAATGTACCTACTTACGAATACAATATGATTAGTTAATATTAAATAAAAACAAAATATTGTTTTCTTAAAAAACGTTTTGAAAAATTTTCCCAGTGATATTTCAAATGATTTTCATCCATTTCCCTGAGGATAACACAATTATATGGACTAGTTCGATTATAAATTACCCCAAGAGAGTAAAGTAATTGGTTCAATTATTGAGACATGTCGTTTGGTTTTTCTGTACATAAAACATCAAACAAACAAATTAAAATCAGAATGTTATTTTATTCTTGTTTTTTATATATTTTTTTCGATAACCATAATAGTAATTATTCATTATTGCTTAACAAGTGCGCAAAAGACTAATAATAATTATAAGGAAAATAAAACACAAATTTCATTTCAACTTTGTTTATTATTAATCATTTATATTAAAAGTGAATATTATCATAGTATGTATTAAAGTAGGCGAATAGTACTTATTATTTACATTGAGATAGAGATTTTCTACTTAACATTATTAAACGATTAAGTTAAGGCAGCGAACTGAAAGAGAAATGAGTAAATGTTAAACTATTAATTCTAATCTTATACCTATCCCATCTGGCGTGGTGTACAAACATAATTTGCGATGTTAATTTAAGGTATAAGCACCTAATTCCGCGCTATTTCGAAAAATGCCCCCTAAATACGAAGTAATTTTTCGAATACCTCTCAATTCGGGGCTATTTTTTGAAATAACGCGGAATTAGGTGTGCCTTTACCTTAATTGCTAAAAAAATTGTTTTTAATATGGTAATTTAACGAGTCGAATAGAATTCGCTATTAACGTTTTGAACCCAAGTTGCATTGTGCGTACAGCTACTAAGTTTATAAGCTGGTTTTACTGTGTATTTTTTCAGCCATAGTATATATGGCATAGTAGTAGTTTACCATTCTCAGCACTAGCGTAAAGCTACGCTGAAGACATTTACAGAACTAATATTACCTCCAGAAACCATTACAAATAATTTATTTACAAGTTCTTATTACTCAATACTTCCGCTTTGTTTTAATTTTTCGAACAATTATTATAAAACTCATTTTAATTTTTACTTATTTTCTTTTTTCATTTGTAACGATACTATATTCTTGTTCAATTTTTAATATGAAATGAAACGAGTTGTTTCCTTGAGTAAGACAGTTAAAAGCAAATTATGTTTGTTAGACAACGTGAGATTTCGTTAAATAATTAAGTTTTTATCGCAATAACACTAAACATTTATATAATTCTGATTTAATATCAACGTTTACTAACATTTAACTACATCTAACAGTAATAATATGAGTGTAAACATCCATCAGAATGTGTGTGAGGGAATGAGAAGAAATGGTACAACAATGAAAACACCTCGGAGTTTTGAAGCCTAGATGGTATACAACGATAATCTTATTTCAAACTAACACCACCCATATATTGTTAGGCTTACGCAAAAACAACATTTTATTTTCAATCAATTTTTTATTATCATTCAGCGAAAATTTTGCTTACTTGGATTTTTCATATTTTATTTTTCACTGCTTTATCTAATGCCATGACGCTAAAAATAATCATAAGCCTAACATTACACAAGTTCACTTATCTAAGAGTCGATTAAATATTATAATCCATATTAAATTATTCAGTTCGCTGCCACCATGAAAATAAATAGAAGAGTAAAGTTTCCAAAAGTTTCTACACTTCCACTAAATTGTATTTTATCTACGACGATTTAGAAACGCGGTTAATTAAAAATTAATTTAGTTTTTTGTGCAATTTTATCATGGTTATTTACTAGACCTTTCGATTTTATGTATAAATACATTAATTTTATAATTTCGTGTAAGTATGATGCGGAAAGGTATAACTTGGTAGTGGTCTATAGGTATTATTTATAATTATGTGTTATTTTATCAATTAATTTTATTGTTAATAAAAGAATTACACCGGTTTTATTTAAACAAAAAGACTAGTAGCAATACTGAGCTTTTAAGTTTCATATAAAAAGCAATTGATAACTAATAATAATAATCGAAATAAACGAATAAAATTTGAGTTACATTTTTTTATTTCAGACATCATTGCATCGCCTTCAAGTTCTTAAATTCTAGATGAAATACACAGCCCAAATAATTTTTACTCTAGCCCATTTATAGGACGCATCTTATTTCCTACGAACCCATACAAAAAATTGACTCGCGAAACAACCAACACAGTATACCTAAACGGTTTACCATTTAAAATGGCTTACACTTATTTTACTCCATCTATCAAAGTACGTTTAAGGCACAAAAGATTATAAAATAAATGTTATAAAACCAAAACATAATAAGCAAGGAATAAATCCTTAAAAAAATGAAATGAAAACGGGTTCGATTTCTTTTGAAGAATATTTTTGCAATATTTTTTTTGATGTTATGAATTGACTATATTGCAACTAATACATAGTTTTACATGCAAATAAATGCCATGGCTAAAATTATGCTGAAATCAATTCTACTTGCATCACATCCAGCAAGCTTGTGATTCAGTTGTATGCAAGCTATTGACAACAAGAAGTTTTCGTTTCATATGTCATTAATTCGGTCTATTAAATTATTTTTTTCAATTTTACCAATTGTTTCCAATATTAAACTTGACATTGCTTATTTGCGCAGAACCTTTTGTACCTTAAATAAAATCGCTACGCTTTTCATATTCAAAATATTTTAAAACACATCCATAAAAAATTATAAATTAAACGAATTTTTAAATAAATCATAGTCACGGGCCACGTGTTTACGAGTACATACCTAAGATAAATCTACCTATTATGAAGAAGAGTAGGCATTTAGGCACTGTATATGCTGAAGGAAAAATGAAGATTCAAGTATTCAAAAAGGTTTTACTAATTTGAAGTTAAATGCGTTGATACACGTCACAATAAGCTTAAGATTTCTTAAAGTTAGGTTGTAAGAATTAGACAAGAAGTAACAATACTTAGTTATTATAATTAAAATGTTATTATCATTATTTTAATGTGCAGTTTTGCCTTACAGTAGCTATGATTTTTGTATTTCTACGTGAATGGAAAGTATTAAGGATTTTCGCTACTTTGATAAAAAATAATTTCGATAATTACATAATATTAATTCATGTAACAACAATATTTTACAGTTTCAACACATAGTTTTGCGTCGATAGTAGATACATATTGTCACAATCCTAATATTGATTGGCATTGCTAATAAGCATACCATCATCGTGAGAAAACTTTATTAAATAACTATGGGGCTGTAAAAACCCAAAACGTTTGTTACACGCGAAAATTTATATTTTATATTGTCCCAAAATACAATTTAACGATAATGGGGCCAAGTCTTAAAAACCTAATAATTAATCAACAATCAACAATTTTTATTTTGAAAAATCTCTTAATAAGAAAATACTCGTAGATGAATACCTATCTCAGGACATCGTGATGGCGATGGACAGTACAGACTATTCATTTTATCGGAAGTGTAAAGTACTGAAGTTCAGTTGATGTTAGGTACGTGATAATATTGTGGTTTGTATGGAAATACATTGAGTATTCAAGATGAGTGGTGCAGCACGGACATATACAAGAAGATATAACTATTGTTACATATTTGAAAGTTGATTTTTTTTATTATATTTTTCAATTGGGTGTTGTACTTCGTGAAGCCTTTGTTCATTATCTTGTTTGGTATTGTGTAAAATTATATGCACGATGCATCTGGCGGTAAACAATGCCGTGCTGCTGTAGCTGTCAGTATCGGTTATTCGATTGCCTCAGAACAAATCTAATGATTTGTGAAAATTAACGTCGGCTTTTCACCAACGGTCACACTCTCGCACGAATTTATCTCATTATTAGAAAGGCATTTTGAATGAAATCAAATAGTCTGAAATGTATTTAGGGAAAGCTTAAGGTTATAAATACTAAAATAAAACTGATTTTGCCAACACGAAATTTACCTTGCATAAAATGAGGACTGTTTACATTATTTACGTTAAATGACTACATAAAAAATGAAAATTATATTTTTCTTTTATTAAACTTACGATTTTATAAGTTAAAAATATAATACAATAATATTCGTAGGTAGTGTCTTGGCCTACAGTTGGAGTCCCTGGAATAAAATAATTACTAGATTCGTTATATCGGTTTTTATGTGTTGCCAAACAATACAAAGTTAATATAAAATATTTCGAAAGTAAAATATCAAGGTTGTTTGTTGGCTCGTGCAGATGCAAAGCTAAGAATGGGTCATCCAATTGGCATAGTGCCTGATGCCCAAATTTTTACCTTGCGGCATCTTTTATAAATACCTACCTATCGATTCAGCTATTATATTTATAAATACTTTCTATATTTATATACTTTTATAATATTATATAAAATAATAAAAAAAACAGTTCTAAAATTTTTATCAATGTCTAATTACGCTAACAATTCCTCTTCATAGAATTCATATTGGCAAAAACGAATTTGAACGTTCTATGGGGATTGAGCTTAATAAACACGTAAAGAACTGAAGATTTTAATGAACAAAGGTAGACAGATTAATCTTCGGGGAATAATGAGAAATCCGGGGAGAGGATGATCGTCGATTAATCGCCTCCAAGTGATAGCGCCTGGACAATGCGAGGGTCGGCTTTGCTGCCTTCGCGGAACTCCTCGAGGGTCAGCCGGTCGTCGTGGTTCTTGTCCATCTGGTCGAAGATCTTGTCGACGCGCTTCTGAGGAGTGTTCTCGTCTTCTGGCTGTGGTGTCTGCCCCTGAAAACAGATGTATATTTGCAGTTATATTGTGTATAAGCAGAACATATCGTCAATGGAAAGGCAAGACAAAGCGACATTATGGCCAAACGTGACTTAGTAGTTAGTAGTTTTTCATCTGAGTGGGATATCTATTTTTAAATCTTACGACAATTATTTCAATTATTAATTTTTACTTTTGAAACTATATTGAGATTCCACGACATTAAATAGACGTCTTCTATTAATGATTTAAGGTTTTCCCCCATAAATGTTTTGATTAAAAAAATTGGAAATTGTACTTCGTGTTTTTATGATGGATTCAAGGGGTGAACAGAAAATCTTTCCCTTTAAATCACACTAAAAATTAGATTTTTTTTTAGAAAAACTTTTTTTTTATTATTTAAAATAATTAACGATACCTACCAAAAATTTTAAAATAACAATTAGAATATAAACATAGGACTTGGAATTTCACACCCTCGAACTAACATTTTAGTTCGAGGCAAGTGTAAAAGTCTGTAAGTCTTTTTTTTTTGTACTATTATTGAAATAACACCTCTTCGGTACAATAAACCTATAATTTACATGAATATGAAATGCAACATTATATATTTTTTTAAGATATGTACCTATATCCGAATACCTTCTAGCACACCTACTTTGAGAAGTCAGAAACTTGGAGATATTAAACTATTTTTACTCGGTATGTTTTTTAATGTTTCTGAATGTAATGTCTGTGCCTTTGAAATACTTCCCAGAGGGATTCTCAAGCAAGATTATTATAAGCAATATGAACGGTAATTTTAGAAAAGAAAATATGGCAGGTATGATATAAAGGTTTCACCCCAAAGGAATATCTATATAATGAAAAAATAATAAAATAAAATATGATATTCGAAAAATATCAGTGGCGGATAATGAAACCATTTGATAATATTACTCAAAATGTCACAGTCGTAAAAACCAGATTGTTATTTCTATATTCGAAATTTCGAATACTCGAATTTATTGTTTCGGTATCGTCTTTCAGTTGCTTTAATTTAGTTCTATAGAAGTCTACATATTATGATGGCAAATTACTCAACCTTAGAAAGCGCTTGGGGCGAGACGCACTTGGTCGATATATTTAAGCTGGCAAGTCATTTGTGACATTTGTTGCAAATGTCCATGGGTGGTGATCACGGCATAGGTGACCCTCACTTGATTGCGTATATGGAAGACGGAAAAAATATTCAAAATTGGAATTTACATTCTCTTTTTAAACGTCAGATAAATCTACTACGATACCGGAAAAGTTAAGCCGCAGACCTGAGAAGTAACCGCGAAAGAAACTCAGCAGGACCATTTTTTCGTTAATTTGTTTTTCATCAGAATCAAGATTGTTATTATACGTAATATTATTGAGACAGCCTGAAAGCGATCGCATTCGGTCGCATCAGCGGCCAAGATGTCTCATCATCTATGACATCATTAATATCATAGTTGGTAGCCTTTAACTTTTTTCTTTTTATGGGATAAGGGGCAAACGAGCTGACGGATGTAAAGCGAATGCTGCCGGCTATGGACATTTGCAACACCAGAGGTGACACGAAATGCGTTGCCGGCCTTTTAGGGGGAATGAATGGGGGAAGGATGGGGAAGGGCTGCGGAATTGGGCCTCCAGTAACCTCACTCACGTGGCGAAACACACGCAAGGGTCATTTTACACACACAAACTTTTTCTACAATCTTTATAAATTTTGCTACTATAAAACAAAAGAACTACTTACGACCATCTGGTAGATCGCGTCAACTATGTTGTACATTTCGTCTCGTGTTATATATCCATCGTTGTCAACATCGTATAAGCGGAATGCCCCTGTAAAATGTAAAAATAGGTTTATATAAGGAATAAACAAATACCGATATTTTAATGTATTACAGCCTAAGATTAAACATTGTGCACACTTCTTTTACTTATTGAAAAGACAACTTCTGTGAATAATTATGTATAAGAGAACATCTCCCACTTGATGTTATCAAAACTTGTTTCAAGTTTTAAATAAGTTACAGAAAATGTTTATTTTTTTGTAGTACTGTTCATTTATTTGGATATACCTAATGTGTTTTATATGAAGACGATTGAGATAGGACAATAGGAGGTGAGCATAAAAATTTGAATTATCATTGCTCAGCTAATTATTACTTAACCATTATTTAGCTTTACCGGTTTCAATTAAAGCAAAAACTGAGTGCGGTAATAGGAACATGTTCTTGTACTTATATATTTCATATAAAATTGCTTTTTAAATAAAACTCCGATCGTTACGTAATTTGCGGTGGGATCTCGGAATTATTATCAAATGTCCAAAACAATACAACTTTCTGTTAAACGTGCTGTAAAGTAGAAGAAGTAGTCAATACTTTTTTCTATAAAGAAAAAAACTTAAGGATATTATATACCTATTGATTCCACTAATAAGGAATTGTAGTTTTATTTTAAAAGCATTATTGCCTTAAGACTTTCGTGCAACTTTTAACTAATACTACTTCGAAGAGAAAAGTTTGGTCTTATATCAGTCGAGTTAAAATTTAGCGTAGAAAAATTTTATTAACAAAATAAAGTGAAGAATATCGGTCTCCTATTTATTAGATAACGATAATATGAACTAACATAGGTTAAGTATGCATGCAAAAGTTATGCATGCACTCAAAATGTAGCTTAAGTTATTCAAGAATTATGTACTACCTATTCCAATGGTAAAAGTGTTTGAAGTCAGTCCAGTAGTTTTTGAGTTTATTCACTACAATCATACAAACTTACTACTTGTCCTTCTTTATGATACTTATGTATAAAACTGTATATAATTATGTGTGTACAATAATAAGTAATATACAAATGTAGTTACCTACGTAATTATTTCATAAATACGAAACTAAGTTAAAGTAACAATTTCGCAACATGTATTTAATAGACGTTAAAGGTAAACAAACTAACGAATGAAAAGTATGTTTTTCGAAATATCATATGCAATCACGGTAATTTTAATTACTTATAAAACCTATACATATCCCACTGCTGGGCATAGGCCTCTTCTCCCATTAGGGAGAAGGTTATGGAGCTTAATCCACCACGCTGCTCCACTGCGGGTTGGTGGATATACATGTGTCCGAATTTCTTCCGGCACATGCTGGTTTCCTCACGATGTTTTCCTTCACCGCCGAGTTCCAAAGTCCCTAGGTAATCCCTATCCTACAACGTGCAGGTCATTGACTCCTCTCGTCTTATCAGATAAGCCGCGACCCACTTCCTCGCTCGTGATAAAGTTAACAAACATTGCATGTGTATTGCTTTAATATGTTACGTAAGATTATGTGTTATTAAAGCGTGTTTATGGGTAGGTGTTTGATCGATTTGAACATAGTATTTTTCAAAACATTTTGAGGTTTCATCGAAAACATTAACAAAGTAAAGTACCTCTTTCTTTTGGGACATATATATAAACTAGTCAAAAAAATTAAAGGATCGAAAAACTTGTCGCAATTTTTAGCGTTTTTTCAGATAGGTGTATTTTGGTTAAAAAGGGTCTAGTTTATATATTTGTTACAATAAAAAAAACTAGGATTTCAAAATTAAAGAAAAATAGAGCAATAGACAGACATGAAGTTATATTATTGTAGTAGTTATGATTACGTTTCTAATTTTCTATGACTACCTTCCTAGCCGATTTTGGCTAGGGCGACTGTTTTTGCACAGGTCATTGGTGCTGATGCGTCCTCACATGGCTTATGTATCCATTTTAGCAGTGAAACTACTAAATTTATTTTAGTTCATTTTCTATACAGCTATTAGAAACATGTTAGCCCCATTCTATATTAACTGTGTTATCCTATTTGATAATCTCGAAAGGCACATCATGGCATTACATTAAAAGTCATCGCTTCACGTAGTACAACGAAGAATTATCAACTTTAAAACACAAAGCGAAATAAAACGGTAGCTTCGAACAGAAGTAAATAAAAGTTCTTGTTGAAAACTGTTCAAGTGATTAACTGTTCGGTTTAAACTGAATATTCTTGCAAAACGCTGGTTATTATTGGTTTAAATGGTTGAATCAAAGTAAGACGATCTCTCATTGGTGATTGCACTCGGTTCCAATGTATTAGGCTCAGACCGGATGTGGCGTCAAATTACCGTCTTTTGATCTTAATCTGTTCACACTATGCGTTTTTGAAAGTTTATTTTAATATTAATATTTTATCGTTTACTAGAGGCCGATATGTGGTCGATAGTATCCCCCATGAAGAATATATTAGTTAAACTATTCATAATTTAAAATATTTACTGCAAATAATTTTTAAAAATTTAACTTTTTTTTTAATTTCAATTTTGAAATTTATTAACTTTATAAATTCCATACAAAGTTTAACTACGCCTAATTTCATATTCTTCCGTTCGTCCAATTTTCGTGAAAATGTATACAAAATTTTCGCTTCTCGTATTAATATCATTTAGTTTACTACACTGTTTACGTTTACGTTACGTTTACGTTTCTATACTGTTTACGTTTGTTACAGGCTGGTTTGATCATCTCTAATTCTCTAATATGGTGCTAAAATGTCTGCGTTTTGTACGGTGTGGTAGTGGGAGTTATAAGATTACTGGGGCGGAAAAAAGGGGGGAGGATTTTTCGATAGTAGATTTAGGTCTCCAACTTGTTCCCATATAAATGTTTTCATAATCAGTTCAGAATCAAAACAACCAAATCAACCTTGCCAGAAATTCTGATATATCCACAAATCTGGTGGATTAATGTCCATACCGACGGTTGAAAGGCTATTTGGTCTAAGGTCAATTTTTTGACATATATATTTTTATACATATTTGGATAGAGAAAAATATGCTATGTATATATTAAAATATATATGTCAAAAAATGGCGCTTAGACCAAATAGACTTTCAATCGTCGATATCTTTCCCCTTGACAAGAAGCAGATTTTTCCTGGCTGTGGCATATTGATTTCCATATTAGTACAGATTTAACCTATATATTTCCCCCTAATGTCTACCGCGTCACATAACGGGACAGTAACAAAGGACCGTTTATAAGGAAGCTCTATTTTTTATTGTCGATCGTATTTAGTGGGTCAAGCGATCCTTGTTACTCGCATGTGGTCGTGTTATTGAGTTACTCGCTGTGTTAGGATTTTTTTTTACGACTTCCTTGTATGTTTTTGACGTAGGAGGTGTTCGTTTTTTATGAGTGTTGTATGTGTGTATGTGTATAGTGTATATGGTAAAGCTTGATGTTTGATATTGATTTTATTTTGACCATTCCTGTAATAAACGGATAGAATAAAAAATAAACGGCCGACAGTTTTGATTTATAAAAATAATAGTCAAAATAGTAGGTTACCCAATGTTAAAAAATCATCGAAGACCGTCAGTAGCTAAAAAATGGTAAGAAGGAAAGAAGGAAATAAAGGAAGGAATAGAAAAGGGTAGAAATTTGGTCTTAGTAATGGTACCTTATAATGGTACCTTATATACGTTCTTCTCGGCTAGGATCTACCTTCCGAACCGGCGGTAGATAAAAAAAATGTAAACTGACGATTCAAAAGTGCTCCCAAAGCAAAATTGAATAAAGAATTATTTGAATTTGAACAAATCTAGTACCAAAATTACCAAATCTACCAAAACTTTGTTAAAATTTGCAATGGGCGGAGGAGGACTGAGAATAGCATTTGCAATCATCACCCTAAAACCCTCCTATCTTTCCCCTTATCTCTTCCCCCATTCAGTCAGGTTTAGACCACTCCTCTAACTTAACTCTTCTTTCCTCCTATCTTTTCTTAAACCTAGACTTAGTAAGCCTCAAGTCTAGACCCTGACTCCAACATACCTCTTTCTCATCATCATCAAACGTCAACGGCTTGACAGATCCAGGCTCCACCTCGGCTCCCAACTCCGTACCTACATATAGAGAAAACTTTCAAAATGTGCCTGTAAAAGAATATTAAAGACTTTTGTGTGCTAAGAATTATAATCTTATAAATTAAGCAAGAAGGAATTCTTGTAACTATCTATCTATTTATTTTTACTATTATTTTTAATCTACCTTTGACATGGCTTGGCAGTTTTAGGTCAAATTTTGAATTTAGATAAAGGCTTTTTTTTTAAGTTTTTTGTGATACATTAAAGCCTAAACAAAATGTTGCCTGAAAACTCCATGCAAAACTCAGTCATTCGGTGTTAGGAAATTTAAATATCTTCTGTAATCATTTATAACACTTGAAGGTGAGAGGTTGGCTTTATCTTTGTCCTAATTTTAAAACATAATGAGACGAATACTATATAAAAAACTAGCAGACCACCCCTACTTCACACGGATATTCACTGGATATAGTGTAGCTTCCCAACAGTGAAGGAATTTTTCAAATCTGTCAAGTAGTTCCGGAGCCTATTCATTACAAACAAACAAACAATGAAATTTCTTCTTTATAATATTAGTGTAAAAAATGCTTTTCAGACTTTAAAATGCCAATTTTTCTAGATTAAGATTCTACTACAATGCCTTAAGATATGCTATTTTTTCTAAATTGAGATTCTATTACAGCATCACTGTCGATATAAACTTCGTCGTCGTCGTCAGGCAGTCCACTGCTGGACATATCCCCCCCCCCCCAAGTTTGCGGCAAACATCCAAATATAAACTTCACTCACCAACAAACCGCTTATGCAGTAAAAGTTCAAAATTGTAAGTCTTCTGAATCGCGTATAGAAGCAGTTTCACGTCCACCTCATTCCGCCTTGCTTGCATTATCTCGCTTAGAGCTTTACGAGTTATCTGTGAGGAAATTAATTTAATTTAATATTAAAGTTTGACACATTAAATTATCGGCACAACGTTTTAGAGAAAATTCTTTTAAAATCCTTTTTTTTTCAATTTTAAAATGGCAATTTCAATAAACATTTAAGGTGTTCCAGAATTTTGGTTGTTTTTTTTTTGGTAATGGAATGTACCAATACTTTGATTGAATTGATTGAACTTTTTAACAGTTTTCGATCCACACCCCTCCTCGGCGACCACCCGTAAAGAACCCCCTCTTACCTTCCCTATATGGACTTTTTTCTACTTAATTTACCATGACCCCCTCCCACTCCGTCTAATAACTAGGTATTTTAAAGAAAGAAAGGGGGGGGGGTTACCGTTTCCTTACCTTACAGAACCGATGTGCGATTCGCTTGCTCAGCCTCCAGGTGGGCGGCAGAGCATGCGCTAGAGAGTCCTCGAAGCGCAGCAAATGTCTCCCGTACCGACGCTCCACGTGCGACACCCACGCTTCTTTCTGCTGAACTTTCTCCCTCCCCCCTCTTGCCTTGTGACGTAGTTTATTAAAGAAACCCCTCCTCCTCTACATAAGCTTAATTATACCTGAATATCCCCCCTCCTTTTGACTAAGTGTAGTATTTTAAAAACACCCTCTGCTATATGGACTTCTTCCTGCTTTTTACGTAAAAAAATCTCCCCTCTTCACCCCCTCTTGTACCGTTTCTTACCTTACAGAACCGATGTGCGATTCGTTCACTAAGTCTCCAAGCTGGCGGTAGAGCATGGGCCAAAGAATCTTCGAAGCGCAGTAAGTGTCTCTTGAGCCACGCGTACCGACGCTCCACGTGCGACACCCACGCTTCCTCCTGCTCCCCTGAGAAGAGGTGTTCGTATTCCTGGGAAAAAAGTGGAGGAATTTAAGTTAAGCTGCGATGTGCGAAACAGCTTTTTTTCTTTATTTTATTATTTTATGACCCTAATGATTAGATACTTTGATAACCCCCTAAAATAGCTAATTTACCCCTGTGGGGGTAATTACCCCCAAGTTAGGAACCCAGGTCCTAAGGAATATAAAAGATTTCTTTTCAGTGTGGAAGCTGGAAACCTACAACCTACTACAATCTAAAAAACACAAATGGATGGACTAGTCATAGGTAATATAGCAGATATCTTTTGAAGGTGAAAAAATTTCTTGAAACCTAATTTAAATTAGTTAAACTTTAGAAATGACTTTCCTCTTTTGAGTGAATAAATTGTGATTGTGATTGTGAAAATTGGATACCTAATAACCGCCCCCCCTCTTTTGGCTGAATGAATAGTTGCGGTCGTGACTTAAAATCACTTAATCAGCCTGTTGGTCTGGTCTGATATTGCTAAAAAATATGTGGAAAATGGCAAATGTATACGATTTTAAGAATAATGTATGAATATACCTGTAGCTGCATGGTGATCAGCCACTTGATCAGTTCCTGTTTCACATGGGGTTCCAAGGCGTCCACCACCGCGCATGCCTCGCTTAATGTGCGTGGTGATATGGTGGTTTTACCACCACCTAGAAATTAAGGGATATTATGTAATAATTATGGCTTGCTGTTAAAAGCCATAACCTTTGCATGGAGTTTGGCTTTAGCAGTTTGACGAGTGTCGCCGATAATTGCGAAAGCGTCTACAATGTTACTATAACCTTAAAGTTGTATATTTTAGTTGAGTATGTGATTTTTAGTAACTGTTAGATGAAGGTGTCACAATATTGTTTTTAGTATGTGGTAAGTATAAATTTAGCAAAAAATCAAATAGTATAATATAATATAATATAATATAATATATACGGACAAATCACACAGATTGAGCTAGCCCCAAAGTAAGTTCGAGACTTGTGTTATGGGATACTAACTCAACGATACTATATTTATAATAGACACACATATAGATAAACATCCAAGACTCAGGCCAATTAGGAAAAGATCGTTTTTCCATCATGACCTGACCGGGGATCGTACCCGGGGCCTCCACGTCGCGGGCAGGCGTGTTAACCGCTGCGCCACGGAGGTGCAATGGAGGATGAAGTTTGACCAATGGATTTGAACCCCAATTACGAGTATACTACCCAACCAGGATAAGTTTATTTATTCTCATAATTATGTTACATATTTTGTTCATTTTAAATAAGATTTTGGTCCAGAGAAAGTTTAGCTTAAATCTAACCAAGTTTCCTTAGATAATTAAGGAAATCATATAAAATTATTCACATACCAAACAACTAAAACTAAGAAACATCAAGCAAAATATCTACCAGTAAGTGCTTCTTTGAAGTCAGCCAATATCTGCTGTGCCAGCTGAGCTCGTATCGCATGGACCTCATCTCGTAGAGCATTTAATTCTTGGATATCACGGTACATCTCTAGCTGTTCTAGAACCTGAAAGAAGTGTGCGTTTTAATTAAAGAAGTTAAGTGTAGATAAAGGTTTTTGTAAGAGACGAGAGGGTCAAAGATATTTTTTAAATTATATAACAGAAATATAGAAGATATAAATATATAGAAAATAAGTATATATCTGTTGTCAAGTCAAATCATTGTTGTCTGTTAGATTCGTTCATGTCTTTTATGCCCTATATAATGGTGATAAACACCTCCAGCTGTGCCCTTAAACCCAATTATTGCTATGAAAAGTTACCATCTCTACGCCTCTCCAGAACTTACACACTATTTACGACATTATACATCTCTTATATAGCTATAGACTAAATATCTACCTCCATGATCGCTTGCAGTGGTAGCACCAGTTCCTTATACTGCCTCTTCTGCGCCAGCGTCCGTAATGATGCTGCTCCTCCCGCCAGCATGTGGAGATGGTTTAATGCTGTGATGGCTGCGGTTAGATTCCATTTTGCACAGTCCAGTTGCTTTATCTCGGCGGTGATTTCACGGACCATGCTCTCGCTGCGTTCGGCCTTTTTGTTTATATCTGCTACCTGTAAGTTTTAGGATTATCTATATAAAATAATATGTTTATCTATTTAATATGATACAAAAGGATTTACAATTTATCTTTTGAACATAAATTATCAATAGTTTTTAGCCCCCATAGAAAAGTTATCATAGGAACAAATAACTTTTTGATTGCAAATTTAATGAAGGTACAATTTGGAAGTTCAAGCAAAACAGATTATAGCAAGGAACTTTATCTAATATTACAACATTAATAAATAAGCATTTATTAGAAAAATTATCATATCATTTGTATGTGTAAATCCACCGGCATATTCTTTATTCTAAATCATATAGAAGACATTCTAAACAGTATCTTTATGAACATTAAATACAATTACATTAGATTTTCTACCATAATTATTTTACGCTCTCACAACACAATAGTATATGCCAGTAATATAACATAAAATAGTTTTCTCTACTACAAGTAACTATCATATTAACTGTTGGTTATAATAACAACTGCGACCAACATCTTCACTTCACTTTTTTACTATTGTAACAGAAGCATTACCTGCAAAGCCAGCTCAGCGATACACCGCTGTGCCTCCAACAACGCCTGGTGCCCAGCCACCCTTTGATCATGTTGAGCACGAACTAATCTTCGAATATCGTGCTGAACACTCGCAAGACGAAATTCACACCTGGCCGCCGCAGACTCCACACCAGATAACGACTGCTCCGTTGGAAACACTCGGTTTATGTAGGCGACCGCGTCAAACTGCCAAAAAGTACGAAACATTGTAATATAATGTGTCATTGTTTGAAATTTTCGTCACTTAGTTTTACGACTTAAAATTGAGTCTTGAGAGTTGAATATTGTTAAGGTTACTCCAACGAGTACATTACACTTCGCTGGTTAAAGCTTTCACTTTAAATATAGATACAGATATGTTTTTTTCTCTTACTTACTTCTTCACTATCGAATTGCTCAGTTCCGCCCATTAATTCTTCGATTCGGCTAATAACTGAGCCTGGCAAATTAAGCTGCACCTCCGGCCCACTATCCTTATCCTCTAAAACATCGTTTGAATCCATGTTTTAGAAATTTAAAGCGAATATTTACAATTTTTTAACGCATGAAGCGTACAACTTTACGCAAATATTTGCTAACTTGGAATTGTCAATTCATTTTGACATTTGTAATGTCATCTGTCAAGTGACACCTAATAAATCGGATACTCAAAGCTTATTTTTATTATTAAAAGAAATAAAAATATCTATCTATAATTTTCAATGATATCTAAATATCTATCTACTTCGGTGTCTAATTCTTAAAATAAAAATGAATGAATTGATTTCGTTAATTTAAAAATAAATAAAATTATTTTATTTCGTAGCGAGTATTCGAGACAATATGGTCGCCCATTGTTTTCTTTCATTTAGTTTTTTTCACGCGGCCGTCGCGTGTGGTTGTGTCACAGTGATCGTGTTATGATGAGCGGCCACGACCTCTCTCCGATCTAACCCTAGTGATTGTTCATTGTTTTTCATTGTTAAAGTGAAGTGAAGTGCAATGGCTCGGTTAACGGAGGAAATGGTGATCGCTAGATCAAAGCAGTCAGATCTGTCGGCTATAAAGAAATTGAATTGCTGGTGAGTAGAATGAGTGGCTAATTGAGTCTTGGTCAAATCAGGGAGAGGAGTACACTGGTAATCACGTTACGCCTGACCTCGCGGTTGTTAACCCTAGTTTTCTCATGGCATACAAATGTTTCCACATAACCGCTAGTTGAAGAAAAAAGGTGACGACTTTTTGTTTGAAATGAACTTAAAAAACAGCTGGTTATGTGCCTGTAGTCAATGTTTGCGTAAGGCTCTGATAATTGAGTAAATAATTGTATTTATGACTTTGTTATTCGCGCTTGGAATATACCTAAAGATTAACTGATATAAGAGCACTTATAAATCATGTTTACATTTCTATAAATAGCAACGATAATTGAACTTAAGAGCCATTGAAAATAAGTTTATATTTATAACAAATACCGTACATTATCAATAAAACACAAATATCGAACAAAAACTATTTAATTATGAATGTCACAAGGGAATTATAACAATTACTTGGTTATGGGAAAATTTATGTAACAGTTTAACAACAATACAGTTTTAATACTAACTTTAATCATTTAAACAATGGGTATTTAAGAAATTAATGTTTGCTTTTATGTTATAAAAACTTCTACTATCCAAATTAAAGTGGATTTAAAAGATAACTGTCTGTTCCATGTTTTTATGCAAGTTTCTTTATTTCATCACAATTTAATTCTTATTAGATTCATATTAGACTATTTGAAGGGTACAGGCAAACTACAGGGAATGTCCAAAAAAGTAAATCCTGAGAAAATGCAATTGAAAGTTCAAAATTGATATCATTTGTATGAGGATTGTAAACTTAAAACATATTTTTGATAATTCCT
>DVXP01000500.1:0-19983 GCA_018235645.1 Junonia grisea | reverse complement strand
TCAAATAATACACCTAAATCTTTGATAACATATACTTGTTTTAGTGGAAATTTATTGATGTAATAAGTTTTATCAATAACATTTTTTTTCCTTGAAAATCTGATGAAAACACATTTATCAGTATTTAACGCCATTAAATTGTTTTTACACCATAGTTCAATATTTTCGAGATCTTTTTGTAATATCAACGGATCTTTGTCATCATTAATTACACGATACACTTTTAGGTCATCAGCGTAAAATTTGAATTTAGAATTAATAACATAACTGAGATCATTTATAAATATTAAGAAAAATAAAGGCCCCAAGTGGGAACCTTGTGGAACCCCACATGGGATGTGAAGAATATCAGACTTAAATCCAAATAGCGATACTAACTGCGATCGATTTTTTAAGTACGATTCACACCATCTCAATAAAGAGCCGTGAATTCCCATGTTGTTGAGTTTGGAAATAAGTAAATCATGGTTAACTAAATCAAACGCTTTTTTAAAATCAGTGTAAATAGCGTGTATCTCTTTATTATTATCAAGGGCTTCTGCTATATCTACAGTGTAAGAAATTAAATTAGTCGTAGTCGATTTTTTTGGTAGAAATCCATGTTGGTTATGATGAATATGTTTTTTTAGGAGAAATAATAATTTATTGTAAATAAGTGATTCAAAAACTTTAGCAGACGTTGATAAAATTGAAATAGGCCTATAATTGCTAATATTATTTACCACACCTTTTTTATGTATAGGAGTAAGATGAGCTAACTTCCATTTGTCCGGAAAAACGCCAGTGTTTAAAGATAAATTAAAAATGAATGCTAGTGGAAGAGACAAATTTGTGGCACAGTTTTTAAGAAAGAGAGGTGGTATCATATCCGGACCACAACTTTTAGCCACATCAAGTGAGAGTAAGACTTTTTGCACCTCCTCCGTGGTAATTTTAACATATGATGCAGATATAGTATCGTTGAGGCAGTTAGTATTGATATTTGAAAGATTTGTGGCTGGAGTTGTTGTATATTTACTTGTATAAACAGATTGAAAGAATTTCAAGAATAAGTTACATATCTCTTGCGTGCCATTAGCTACTTCGTCATCTAGATACATTTGATTAGGCATTTGGGTAGAATTTAGTCTTTTATTATTACAGTAACGCCAAAAATAATAAGGATTCTTTCGAATATTATCGCCGGCTGTCTTTTTAAAATTGTTGTAACAATCCGTAATTAAAGTACTACATCGTAATCTTAACAGATCAAACGTTAATTTATCCATTTCATTTTGATATTTTTTATATTTCATATGATATTTAGCCTTTTCTTTTAAAGCTTTTATTAAACTACTATTAAACCAGATAGGATAATGTTTTGAATGAATTTTTGATAAAGGAGTATGAGAATATATAATTGGAAGCATCTTGTTATAAAAAATATCTACAACTTGATCAACTGAGGCAACATTACTGAATTCCTTTTCCCAGTCAATTTTTATTAGTTCATTATTAACTGATTCATAGTCACATCGTTTAAAATTAAGGGTAGGCGTTCGTTTTTTTGGTTGAGGCCTACCACGTATATAGTTAAAATGTAAAATTAAACATGGATGGTGTTGATCTATTGGAACCAGACTAAACTCAGATTCTTTAACTATAAGTGACTGAATATTCGATAGTACTAAGTCTAGAATACGACCGTTACAATTTAAAACCGAATTATATTGCGACAAATCACAGTAAGTCAGAGTATCCACGAAATCACTTTCAATAAGGTTAAAAGATGACTTTGGAGCTAATATACGCGTATCACTATCCAGTTCCCATTTAATATTAGGCAAATTAAAATCGCCTAATACTATTAGAGGCGACTCTTCTTTGATATAACTTTGTCTGACATGAGTTAAATTTGTCAAAAACGTTTTCATGTATGTTGAGTCCGTTGGAGGTGGAATATATACAGCACATATGTAAATAAAGTTATTATCATGAGTACGAATTGTTAACCATATATCTTCACAAGTTGATTCCCATTCTGATTTTCTAGTAACTTGAAATTTGTTTTTAACTGCAATGAGTACACCACCTCCATCTTTTTTTGTACTATTCGATGCGGTAGAACAGCGATCGCGACGGTAAACATTATACCTTTTGTCGATAAATTCGTAATTAAACACAGTATCATTAAGCCAGGTTTCGGTAATAACTAATATGTCATAGTTTGAGTGCAAAATTGCTTGATACATTTCATCTGTTTTTGTTCTTATGCCTCTTACATTTTGATATAACACATTTAACTCGAAAACAAAACATTAACAATTGTTTTGCATGCACTTATAATAAACATAGAGAACAATAAATAGGAGATAAAATCAAAAACTTGGAAAAATACAGAAAAAATATTACAACTGCTTTAAACTATCAAAATTCTTTATCAAAACAGCTGGAGAAGTGTCATTTTTTCGTACAAATATACGACCACTTCTAACCCATACGTATTCATACTTCTTTTCCTTAATTGCAAGACGGGCAGCAGCATGTAGGCGCTTGTTATCCGGCGATAAATGTTCCATAATATAAATTTGTTCTTTGCCGCCCGCAATACCCAAATGTGACGAGTTAAGCTTAGACTGAGGATTCTTTTTATTAAACACCTTAACAGCTGCTAAGAAGTTATCGCGCTTACGTGGAGTTGATAGTTTAACTATAATGCTACGGGGTCGCTTAGATTCTGTGTTCTTCTTAGCTACACGGTGAAAGTTAACTATATCATTATCGTGTAGATCAAATGAAACTACACTGGCTAACTGGTGTACAATCGATGAGAGGTTTTCTGATTTATGTTCAGGAACACATTGAATTTCCAAATTACAATCTCGCGACTGTTGTTCCATTAAGGACATTTTGAATTCGAGTCCCGTGATGTTAGTGCGTAGATTCAAATTCTCTTTTTCTAATTCAATTATCCTGTTTTTGTAGTCTTCGTTTATGTTAATTTGGCTATCGTGGGAGTCGGATAAAAATTTTAAAGACTCTGTAACTTCATCAAAATCATTTTGTAATGCTGAAAATTTATTTATAATGCCCTTTACTTCTTCTTGCATTTTTTCTAGGCATATATTGAATTTATTAAGACTCAACTGTTGTTCATCTACTTTAAGATTAATTTCCTTACGAAAACTACGTATTTCATTGACAATGGACTCCAATGAAAGACTGGAAGCGCTTGGAGGGGTTTCAAATTCTTGATCATATTGGACTTTGCTTTGACTCGGTGTGTTAGTATTACTAGTTGCTTTGGAACGCTTTGGTAAACAAACTGGACACACCCATTTAGAGCGATGAATGACGTTTTCGTTGTACTTTACACAATCTGCATGATAATGAATATTGCATCCTGTATTAGAACATTTAATACGTTTTTGTGATACAGAAATATTGTTATTGCATACTCCACAAAGCGCCATCTTTGTAGAATAGTTGAAGTAGCAAATGCAAGAAATGAAAAATATGAATCTCAGAAAAAGCTAAGACACGTTCTGCTGAGTTTCGATCCTCCGCTCGACGGTTATATTCATTAGTTCGCACCACTAGACCAACGAAGCTGTTACGGTACAGTGTGAAAAATCAGTATCTATGTAGCCGCTAAAGATCTATTTGTTGCTTTGTTTATTTATATTAGTGTACTAGTGGGTAATGTTTAATAACTATGTATACTTGCACTTAGCACCGATACACTTTTTACGATCGATTTACTTTAACTATTCACTTTAATTTGCTCTTGAGTTGTCAATGTTTATGTAGAATAACACCATATAAAGTTTTATTAATCACTTAAGATTAAATATTCACGGTAAAGACTGAAAATACGTAGGTTAAACTAATAAAATGTAATTAATAATGACGAGTACACTTTAACACGACTAACGTACGCTATACATATTCTTTAGAGTCTTTAGAGTTAAATCAAGTTTAAAAAAAGCAAATTATTAAATTACATTAACCGACTGTGTCGGAAGTTTTTTGTGTGTATGTATGTATTTTGGCATATCCTACAGGCCAAACTGCTGCCACTGGAAGGATTTTGACATACTAGTTAGTGACATAGGCTATATATCAAAATGGCACCTGCAACAGAAAAAGGGGATTTGCTTTTTTATACTTATGCCATCACGACATAGTGTCATGTTTGTATAACACAAATTCTCAAAAAGCGCACCAAAATAATATCGGGACAATGTTTTCGCCGTCGGTTTTTTCCTCTTCTTTAAATAAAATTGATTATGTTTCACTAGTAATAAACGTCTAACATATAAAAAATACTCATACGCTGGATTATTCTAAGCTATATATTTCTCAATATAGTTCAAAGAAGATCAGGTTCGTAGAAAAGCAACGTTTCTTGAAAGCGAGATCCAGTCGGCACGAAGTCTGACGCTCGAGGCGGAGTGTGCGTTGCGCGCAGAGCTCACCACTCTGAAGGAGCAAGTGACACAAGTTTCCGATCAACTCCTAGCTGAAGAATCTGACTGCAATGATATTAAAACACAGGTGAGATTAAACTATAGCTAGGAGTCCTAAATATTTAAGGAACTGGGTACTTTGTCCATCATTATTGTAAAATTAGTATAACTTGTATCCTAAGATTTATTATTACCTACCTATTGTATTTTTTCATGTCCAAGCTGATTTTGTCTACGACGACTGTTTTCTGACAAGTCACTTGTGCTGATGCATCTTCACATGGCTATTTTATCCATTGTTCTGTCACAAATGCTACATGTAAAGACGCCGTTTATGTAATTAAATATAATATTTGAAGGTTTCTTTGCGTATCGTATTCGCGTCTTCTTGTACTTTATTAACAGTTCCTGGAAGACGCTTGGTGGAAGCGTGCTCGAAATTTTATGACGACCTCTTGTTGACATTTGAGGCAGTACTACTATCAAACTAACAAACTTAACGATAAACTTAAAAAGCAAAACCTGATATAAACACAAAATTTGATAAAAAATTGTCAATTATAAGTACATAACTTGTACAGTACTTGTATTACTTGTATTTTTTCAAATATTAAAAAAAAAACCTTTAATAAAACCTATACCTAAATCAACGGTTGTAATGTCGCTAAAGTCCATTTACCGCTAGAGTATGCTTAGGCGTGGCCTAAATAGGTTTAAACTCTGCAATTACTTCCGTGTATCAGGTAATAAACCTTTATGTAGGTAAGGTTTTTGTTTGCATTTAATAAACTAAAATACAAAATAAAGTATATTTTATGACATAGGTAATAATAGTACGATTCGATTAAATAGTGTTTTTACAGGCAAAATTGGAAAGATATGGCAAAGCAATGATATGTAAATCAAGGAAACATTACGATTGTTGTAGTAGTCAACATGCAATTATCCACTGACATCTTTCCTCATTGAAATCAGTTGTATTTTTTGAAAAAAAAAAAACTTAATTATTAGGCATCCGTAATGTTTACAATTTCTTTTATTAATTTTAGCTCGAAGAATTAAGAAAAGAGAAAGAAAGCTTAATAGAAGATTTAGATGGTTGCAAAGAAACATGTGATAATCGCATGCAGGGAATAATACAAGAGCTGAAGCAAAAGAGAGAAGAGTTAATGCATTTGAAGGAAAAAGTGATAGAATGCAGATGCAAGATACCCCAAGATGTAGGTGTAGAAGTGAAACGAACTCCGTCTCTCGCTGCACTGTGTCAGTGCACTCCTGAGGATAAGCTGCTAGTAAATGTCTTGTCTACCTAACAACAGATTAACCTTGAAATCTGACTCAGTTAATTCTTCCTACTTAGAAAATTTCCATTATTAAATACTTGATATCCGCGTTTGTAGTAATGTTGCTATTTTAGACGGACATATTTCACATTACTTTAATAATTTTGTACAATAATAATATTTAATAAATTACTTACCTGATTACGCAATTTTCAGGACTCTTGCTCATGTACTTCCTTGCGTACCCAGCTATTATCAAATTTACTGGCGGATCTTTTCGGAGGGCTTCAATCTGAATTAGGCGGTTCAGGGTCGTTGATGCCTTGTCAATTACTCAAGTGCCTCGAAGACAAACACAACTGGGACCGCTCTAGTGTTATCAAGACGAACCTGAGAAATTTTTTCGAGCAATTACTCGTCGGAGAGTTAGACATTGCTATTGCTACGTCTATTGAAAAATATCATGCAAAAGTTAGTCCACAGTGAAATTTTTAAAATAATGAATCGTTTCACTATTTAACAATTTTTTTGTTTAATAAAACAAACCGAACATTATAGTGGGTCGGTGTATCTTGCGCTGATCAAATACAAACGTTGATTGAACCGGAGGACGTTAACGAAGGCTGGCAGGAGCGAGCCATAGAACGTCGAGCGCAAACATTGGCTACGAAATTGGCAGAGCAATTATTTAACGAAAGAGCTGAACAAATTACTAAAAAAGCTAAAGAAATTGTTACTAAGGGCCCTCCACCTTGTGAATGCAAGACGCATCGTAAGCATTATACTGACTATATAGGTACTTAAAAATTGCATGGCTCTAGCCGAATTGGAACCTGAGACCGTCGGTTTAGATCGAGCTGTTCTATTCACTAGGTTATCTCGACTCTCCCTTACTTCGTTTATACTTATTTAATTGTCTTCATTATTTATATTATTCATTTCCTCTAAACGAACGTTTTCTTCATAACATTCAATGTTTATCAATTTTTCCTTGTACTCTTGCATTAAACATAAGCGCTCAATTGTGATAATAACCTTTTGTAGTCAATTATTACTGATATGTTCCGTTAGTAATCTAGAAGGAATGAAAATGTAGATGTTTCTACAATATCTTTAGTTCTATTATGTGGCACATACAATTCTTTGGATAGCCATTAATAATTCATGTTGCGCAAAGTGATTCATCTAAATCTTAGTTTGTATTTTTCTTTCGTGTTTTTTTTAAGATTCATACTCATAAAAATAAGAAATAAACACTTATTAACACATTTGGAAATATCTTACTGATTACATTTTGTATTTGTATATTTAATAGGATAATTTGTATAAAAATAGTATTTTTATTGTTTGTAAGTTTTTTTTGTTATCAAGGAAATTTCGTAAGACATAGCGTTGGAATTTTTATTGTTTACAGCAGCAGTATTTCAGTGTCTTGTAAAAAGACCTACCGCAACATACAACGGTCGTAAAAACGCCGAGACTGCGCCTTCATACTTAAAACGTACATTACAAGATGTCAGTCAACTTAGAGTTCAAGTTGAAGATCTTAAAAAGGTATTAATGTGAAAATAGTAGTATATTGCCTGGATTTACTATATTGTTTAATATCTGCAGACTTTATTGTTTCAAAATAGGAGGCAGTCAAAAAACAAGATCTTCGGCACATTGAAGAGAAAATAGCAAGAATATACAAACGAGCTACGGTGAGTAAGTATGATATAAGGTAAATTTATTAAAATTTTTAAATTTAGTAAATGCTAAAACTTATAAGAAGAAATGGTTTATCAGATGTACTTACATTTAGAAAAATATAATTAACATAACAGTATATAGTTTTCCTTCATTTCAATTTCAAGCTTTTAATAAAATATTCAATGATAATCATAAAGTAGACTATATATAATACATGTTTCAATTCTTTGATATTCAAAACGTTTGTCACGTTTAACTATTTTATTTCTATTTTAGTGCCTGGAAAGTATTACTTCAACAAACAGAAAAATTAAACGTAGTAAAGATGAAAAAATAAAGGAAAACTTAAAGTTTTCCCAAGAAAGTAGCAAAAATATAGAAAAAGTAAATATTTCTGAGAAGAAAACTTTAAATAATATGAAACGAACTATAAATGAATCCTTTAATAATGAACGTTGTCATACCGAGAATAAATTAACTGACAAATTATTTAAGAAATTAGAACAATCGTTTGCAGTAAATTTGTGCCTTTGCGGGAAACAAAATAAGTTACCCCAAGAATCTACTTATAACGAGGATATTCAGGTTCCCTTAAAACAAAATAAATCAAGAAATAAAATAACTACATTACCTAGCAATCAAAGAGCTAATATTATGGAGGAATATCAATTTTCAAAGAATAGTCTTTGTCCTAATGAGTGTGTCTGTTTTCATAAAATTCCATCTAACACATCAATTGAAAAACTTTTAACATTATTAAAAGATAAAGGAGGCATTAATAAAGTATACGATAACTCGGTGTTATATAATAGAAGAAATGCAAGTCCAACTAGTGCCGTTGGATTTAATTCTAGCTACAATAATATACATAATAATAAGTCTACCACATATTCTTTAGTCAATGGAATTGATAACAGTTTACGAAAGATTAGTGTTACAGAGGGGAACGATAAAAGTACTGATTACGATATTGTACCGATGACAACTGAGTCTGAATATATTGGTGCAGTCAATTTAGACAAAAGTAACGACAATTCTTGTAAATATGCAGAAAATAATTGCAAACCAAAATATGGTGACGGGCAAGACATATCCTACTTTACAAATTCATCACTACCAAAACAGACAAAAAATCGGAATTCGTCAAAAAATGCTAATATAGATCTCAAAAAAGAATCTCATGTGTATTCTATGACATTGCAAGACTCTAAATTTATATGCGAGGAAAGTAGATTACAAAATGTTAATAGTTGTGCAAGTAAACAAAGCATAGAAATTTGTGGGGATTCATATATCAGTAACGTTTTAAAGAAATCGGATATATTGTCATGCGGATGTGATTATTCCATTAAATTTTTAGGAGTGACTCTTACGAAACCAAAACCAGTTAAAGCAACAAAAGGAATAGATAATATATATGCAAAAGGAATTGAAATGGTTTCACCCTCTAGAAATCTTTGTACCCAAATGACAAAAGATAATTCAACTGATTTAGTCATTAAAAATGAACATCTAACCGAACTAAATAAAACGACATCTGAATTACACAGCAGATCCAATGATCAATGTAACCTAAACGAAAATATAAAAGACGATCAATGTATTTGTTGCGTCAAAGAAGAAGATAAAGACTTAGAGTTAAATGCATTTAACTTACTTGAAGAACATTTAAAGGGAAAATTAGCAGAATTTCAACGTTCTTCATGTATATCAAAATGTATATCAGTTGAAGAAGAAAAAATATTGTTTTCAAAAATATTAAGCAAAGTTAAGGAAGTACTTTCAGAAAATGCAAATCATCAGTATTGTAAGTACATTGGATTTAAAGTCAACGAAGAAAGTTGGAAAAGAGCTTATGGTTTGTTACAAGAATACTTAAAGGTTAAAATGAAGCGAATACATTGCCCTTGTAATTCACATGATGGGGTAGAAACCTCTTTAACTGCTGTGTTAGATAAGGTTAATAAATTGATTGAAGATGATTTTCAACGATTAAAAGACAAATGTAAATGTTATAATAAAAATATAGCAAAATGTGCATCAAAAAATGGAAAGGAACAGGATACCGAAACAACATTAGAAAATAATGATATGTGTGTTCAGTTTGATAATGAAAATAACAGCCAACAAGCGATAGCCAGACAAAATATATCAACACAGTTTCTACCTGTTCTAATTGATAACAAGTCGTGTGATGTTATGAGTAATGATTTCAAAAGTATAAATACAGTAGAAAAAAATGTTTCCTGTGAAATAAAAAAAGGTTATATAACTGACTGTAGTTGCCACTTTGCAATCAGTGAAACATGTTATTTAGACTTTAATGTTAAATCTAATCAATGTGCACAATCGATGCTTAGTAAAAATAAAAATGTAAGAACCGAAAATACGTTAAAAGCAATGGAGATAAATAATGAATTGTTAGCCAAGTTTTCATCGATCTCCCAGAAAGAAAATCTTGAATCGAGTAAAGTTAACAGTTTAGTTCATGCAACAGAGAAAACTAAAACAATATCTTATTGTCCTTATAGAGGAAGTACATTAAAATGTTCATGTGAACGTACAGTAGGGATATGTTACTGTACTAAGTCATTGGTAGAAACAAGTTGTGGTAATCAACTTTATAAAATGAAAGAAAATATCAAGAATGAATCTTCTGTGATGTGTATGATTCCAACAGATATAAAATCAGAACACGTTCATATGAACAAAAGTATTAATTGTATCCAACATATAGACAGTGACAAAAGTTTTTGCGATGTGGAAATAATTGCTACTAATAAGGAAGAGGACATTGTACTTAAATATTCAAATGAGACTTGTTGTAAGCAAAATATTAGAAATGATATTGCTACTGAAATTATTAAAGAAGGGCGATTGAATTTAAATGACAGTAATATTAGACTAACTAATAATACCGACGTTTCTAAATCGGACGCAGAATTCAATAAAAATATGCTTTTTAATTCCTTATATCTTCCTACTGATAAATTTTCTGAGCATAATAAATGTGGGCACACAGACAGAAACATGAGATATCCCGAATCGGAAATGTGTGAATGTAAAATGGTACCTCTATGTCACGTAAAAATGTTAGTGGAGGATCTTGAACAAAAATTAGTTCAGTCAAAGTGTACGTGTGACTCCTTCAGCACTCATGTTTGCCCTGTACATGCAAAAGAACAATTTTGTTATAATTAATCTTGATTCCATTTTTTTGAATGATTGCTGTGTATTTATTTTCTTATTAACTGTATATTAAATAAAAAAAATTAAAAAGAAAAAACATACGTCATTCCAAAATTTTATACCTATTCTAAATATTTTCACATTTACTTTTTTCGATTTAACATATGAAAATTAATTCAAGCGGGGTGTTTATGATATAAGTTAACCCATAATTTCAATGTAAATGAGATATCTCATTGATTAAATTAATAAAATAATACTAGAATCGGTTCACTTCGTAGGTACATATCAGGCCGTGATTCGCTTCATGTATTACATATCAGGTAGGCAACAACCAATCTTATCAGAGAGCCCTCCGGCAAAAGACATACTAGTTTTGCTATAGTAAAATTATAAGTACGATGTGATGAATTTGTGTATGTGTATACGTATTACTCCTTCCATTGAATCGTTACACTTCTATGGAATGGTGATAATATATAACATAAACTGTAGCTAGGTATTGTAGGGTTACCACCTCTTGAAACGACTAACCCAAGAGCATTAGAAAAATTGAAATTATTTTCCGTGGCCACGTTTTATTTTGATATTCACTATAAAAATATTACATTTTCCTTGCTTGTTATGTCGTATGTTGAAATGATTACCTATTGACGGACATATTATATTAGATAAATCAGAGAAACAAATCAGAGAGAAGAAAGAAAAAAAAATGCACCCCAGGAAGTCAGTAGGTTCACCATTACTAACTACTAAAGCCGGGCAATCCACTAGCTTTGACAACCCTAGCTGCTGTAGCGTTTGAGTTACATTTCCATTTTCTGTTAAGTTAGTACTTATGATGATAATGTTAATAATATAGACCGCGTTACGAGGACAAGACATTAACCCGAAAGTTTTGATGTTTAATTAATTAGTCATTAGATTACAACAATTTATTACGAGTTTTTGTATACGATGCTAAAATATTAAGTAATAGTACCTTACTAGTAATAAATATTTAGACATATTAACATTTTCCGTACCTCATTGGTTTTTAACTATTCGTATTACCAAAAGTAGCAGAGTATTAAAGGTTATTAGTAGGTATCATATATTTTTATGCGTTAAAATAATATTGTTTATGATATGAAATTGATTGTAATTGTTATCAGCTCGTAAGTTGATTAGCCAGTAGTTATGTTTTGGCCGTGTATTAAAACGGATATCGGTGTAAATATTAAAATTTTCTTATTAAAGTTTCGTTATAAAATAATAAAAAAATACTATACCTATATGATAAAAAATGGAGGAAACAAAAAATTTGAATAAAAAGAGAAATAAACCAAATATAATATCAAAATTGTTTATTTGCTGGATTTGTCCGGTTCTTTTCGAAGGAAATAAAAGGGACGTTGAAGAGAAGGACTTAATTGTTCCTAGCAAACAATACGATTCTGACAAGCTTGGAGGAAAATTAGAAAGGTATTAGTTTTTACGTTGTTCACAGTATGATTGTTTGTTTACCAAATTAGTTTTTGTATTGTTTCTGTTATTGAATTGACTTTATAAATAGATCATTTGTTATACACAGTTTGGTAATTATTTTTATTTAGATATTGGTTAGATGAATATGAGAGGGCGCAAAGGGAAAATCGAAAGCCATCACTATGGAAAGCACTTAGGAGAGCGTACTGGTTGGCATATGTTCCTGGAGGTATTCTTCTTTTGATCAATGCAACTGCAAGGTACTTGCATTATAAAAAATAATTCTGTAGATTAAGTTTGTAGAGTTCCAACTGGGGTTTTTTATTACTAATACTAAACCTATGTTGTCACAGGATTGTGTTATGTTCTTAAACCATTCCATTTGAAATTTTTAAAGAATATGTGTTCTTATGGCAAGATAAATTAAATAAAAAATAAAAAAAACCTTTAAACAAATTAATATAAATAGAAACGATTTAATTTAAAATAGGTACCTACGTCAAATTTTTAATTTTATAAGTGTTTTGTTATGTTTATCAATTTATAATTGTGTAATTTCTTATCTAAATATATAAATATGTAAATATTATATTAACGGAAAACACCCAATTGTTGAATAGGTCAAGTTTGAGAGTCCGATGCGAGTGGTGTACAACTCCCGATTAAATTTTCTTTTTCATTTCATTTACATTAATTGCAACATTTTGTATTAATTTCTAACAACAGGACCGTGCAACCGTTATTATTTTCGGAGCTTCTATCCTACTGGTCTGCCAATTCAAGCCAGTCTATAACGAGGCAAGAAGCGGGTTTTTACGCTATTGGCATGTTACTTCTCAACTTAATCGGTGCCCTAAGCCAGCACCATAACACTCTGTTTGTAAATCGGTTTAGTTTAAAAATGAAAGTGGCTTGCTCATCTCTTATATACAGAAAGGTGAGTTTGTATTTCATTACAGCATTTACACATCATACATAATTAGTGGCTAATGATTAATTGCAACATTATCGATGAAACAGAAAATAGTCTAATATAGTTCAATTGACGATATTAAATGAAATTCAAAACTATTGATATATTATGTATGTTGTGTTACCTATACATATCTGTTAACATGTGAATGTAGATGCGGGAAAACCCTGGTTTATTTATATTATATAGGTCGGCAGTAATAAATATAAATGAAATGATTAATTTCTCAGTTACTACGTATGAGCCAGTTGTCAATTACCGAGGTGGCAGCTGGGAAATTGGTAAATTTACTATCCAACGATGTGGCTCGATTCGATATGGCGTTTATGTTTCTCCACTATTTATGGCTGGTCCCTCTACAAATGGCGGTCGTTATGTACTTCTTGTATGACGCTGGTGGCTATGCACCTTTTGTTGGACTTTTTGGTGTTGTCCTGTTAATTCTTCCTGTACAAGGTACATTTAAATTGTTTAATAAATAACTTTATTTATGATTATCGTTTAAAGTTTATACAAGTTAAATAGACATTTTATTGCTATTATGATGCTATTGCTATTGCTATTATTATGCGCTGCAACTAAAACTTTTAACGGTAATTAATTTCTAACTAAGTAATTCCTAACTCCTGCTAGGATTACCGGTCGTCTTTTCGATCTTAAAATGTTTGAAGGCACTAAACTTCCAACTTAAAGAGGCTTTTGCGATGCCATCTATTCGGTTTTACAATTCATTCATTCGCCAATGTCACCGTTCCTATTTTATATTATTTTTTACACATTAAATGTTAAAAATTCGTACTAAACCTTGTACTAAAGTTGCAAAATGTTCCTAAATTTTAGCTGGTCTTACAAAACTCACTGCTGTAATTAGACGAAGTGTGGCGCAGAGAACAGACAAACGAATTAAGTTAATGAGCGAAATTATAAGTGGAATTCAGGTAAAAAGTATGCTTACGTAGCTTAAGCTTGTGCCAAAAACTTATTTTAGTAATCTTTACTACTTACTTTTAATTAATAACAACCTTTAAGAGTGCAAACTACGAAGTAAAACTTTATGTCAAGTCGACTGTTTTTTAATTTATCATTTTCTAAGTTTTTATTTATCATTGTAAATAATGTATGGCACAATTTATACATGCGCTAATATCCTCTTTAATATTGTTTAGACCAATTAAAGCCATAAGTCATGCTTAGGGTAATATAATACCGATATGTTATATTCGAAGGTTATAAAAATGTACGCCTGGGAGCAGTCGTTCAGGCGCGTGGTGAGCATGGTGCGAGCATTTGAGCTGGCGGCGCTAAGAAAATCAATATTCGTCCGTGGTGTATTCCTTGGGTTCATGATGTTCGCTGAGCGGAGCACGATGTTCCTGACGTCACTGACCTACATCCTCTCTGGAAACTTGCTCAGGGCTGATGTGGTAAGTATATATTCCAAATACAATAGGAACTCAGGAGGTTGATATTCGTCCACGGCGTGTTCCTAGGGTTCATGGTGTTCACTGAGCGGATCACACTGTTCCTGACGTCGCTGACCTTCATCCTCTCTGGCAACTTCCTCAGGGCTGTTGTGGTAAGTCTATGTCTATTATAAAATAGGAACTTTCTTAATCGGTATTCCACGGCGTGTTCCTAGGGTTCATGGTGTTCGCTGAGCGGAGCACGATGTTCCTGACGTCACTGACCTCCATCCTCACTGGCAACTTCCTCAGGGCTGTTGTGGTAAGTCTATGTCTATTATAAAATAGGAACTTTCCTAATCGGTATTCCACGGGTTCATGATGTTCGCAGTGTTCCTAGGGTTCATGATGTTCGCTGAGCGGAGCACGCTGTTCCTGAAGTCGTTGACATTCATCCTCTCCGGCAACTTGTTCGCGGTTGATTTGATAAATGTCTAAATATATACGTCTATACTATTATTATAAAAGTAGTAGTCGCTGTTTTACTAACGCATGTATTTAACCGGGCAGTTTTAAATTCATATTTTGTGCAGTGCCCAAGTAAAACTGACCAAACATTTTTAAAACATCCGAAAAAATTTGTTCCCTTTTACTAATCATATGAAGTGAAATAACTTAATTGACGATGAATTTTAAATTTATGTATATTATTTAATAGGATTTATTAAACTTATTTGTCATGTATTTAAAATATTATTGTGTTTTCTTTTAATAGTGGTTGCAGTGTTTCATTTCAGATATATCCGATTAAAGCCTTTCTTGGAATAGTTCAGATGAATGTTACGTTTATGCTGCCTCTTGCCATTGCTAATCTCTCCGAACTGAACGTGTCTTTGGTCCGAATACAAAATGTTTTAATAATGGGTACGTAAAGAAAGAAAGAATTCAATAACAATTCTATTACTTTTAAAACACATTTTTGAAACGTAAAAATGTCTTAAGTCGCTGTCATTTAATTTTATTGGAATTTTTCTTTTGATGTTCAAAAGTATGATATTGTGTTTCATTCGTTCAGATGAAAGAGACGATTTATCGCTGTTAAAGAAACCCAAAGAACCCATAATCCCCGTAAGCTTCAATGGGAAAACGTCTTCCGTTGGTTCAAACTCTATAGTCGCGCGGAGATATTCTACTGTGGATAATAGGAGACCTTCCATTGGTAACGTAAATACTTTTATTGTTATTTTATTTCGTATCTGGTATCAAGTTATTTGTATATTGAAGTTGTTTTATATAAGTGTTTCTAGTTCTTTCATTTATCTATTATTGTTTTGTAAAAACAATTAAAGAAAGGTGAAATGAGAAAGTTTAGATTGTGATAAATTTTTACCTTAATAACTGAGGGTCTATTGGCACTTATTGATTAAGGGAAATTCCTAAACATCGCCTGTCCTTGGATCTTTCTGTCCGTTTGCTGACTATATCTCACGAACCGCAATATATAGAAAGTTGCAATTTTAAAGAGCGTGTGTTTTTACCACTATAACGATAAATAAGATAACTTGGTCGAATGTTAGTAGTATGTATATAATGTCATTTAGCAGTACCTACCAATTCTATGTACATTTTGTTTATTTATTATTCGCAATCAAAAATTCACAACACACTGGGATTCGAACCCGCACCTTCTGCCTAGCCGGGGCATGTGCTCTCACTGTTGAGTTATGGGTCGCTTCGTATGTACATTGTTTAAAAATGTAAACGTTGATAGCCTAATGGTATTTCGTAATTTTACGTGCCAGTCTTTCTAACAATTTGCCGATATTTTAACATTTTAAATAAGTAGGTAGGTATAACACAAAAAAATAATTAATATGGAGTTGATTTACAGTCGGTCCACGTCCGCCAGCAGTCGGAGAACCCATAGTATCCCTGTCCGCGGTGAGCGCTTCATGGGACGCGTCTAAGAGCCCCGGAGATATGACGCTTAGGAACATAACTATGCACTTAAGAGAGGGAACCTTGTGTGCCATTATTGGGCCTGTAGGCTCGGGCAAGGTAGAATTGAATCCTTTTCTAAATATTTCTTTTTGTTTTTAGTGTTATTTTCTTTGTAAAACGAAACACCCAGGTTGTGTGACACTTTGACAGTCGTCTGATTGTCTATATGTTTCCCTTGATTTTTTATAATTATCTATCTTCCGTACGGCTTGCTTTTATAAACAAGAATATTTTATCTTCTTGCACATTGGTATATACATTATTCTGACATACAACGTCGATGTAAATAATGATGATTAAATTAAATTATATACATATTTTTTTTGAACCAGAAGAAAAATAGATGGTGCCAAATACGAAAATACTTTTTTAAACAAAATAAATAATTACATTTCGTAGTAAACAAACATTTTTTATAATCTTCATTGACCCCTAGACATGACCGCTACAAAGTGGCAACGTCGCACCTCGTGCGCGTTTGATCAAGCGCGCTTGATCACGAGAGGGCACGCGAGGCGGCAACGCCGCATCGTATTTTCATTAATTTTAAAAATTAGGTGCATTTGATGTTAGAAATAAAACATCATGTTCGAACTGTGCAAAAATTTTAAATCGGTCTAGGGACTACACTAATGCTCCTATTTTAATGACTTTTTGATTAGGGCCTAAAATTGGTATCTAGTTTATGTAGTTTCAAGAAATGCCTCTCAGTCGTGTCAATTTTCTTAAGCTACACTACTGAAACGTTTTATCAAAATCTGTCCAGTAGTTTTTGCGTGTAGGCATTTAGTGATATAGGTAATAAATGTGGTGTGTTTGTGACCAGTCGTCGCTCCTGCAAGTGCTGCTCCGTGAGTTGTCGGTGGTGAGCGGCGTTGTATCGGTTCGGGGCAGCGTGTCGTACGCGTGCCAGGAGTCGTGGCTGTTCCCCGCCACCGTGCGCGAGAACATCCTGTTCGGCCTGCCGTATGACGCGGACAGGTACAGGGAGGTGAGTGTCTTGTGTCATACCTGTGAATTTATCTATATATGTAAAAAAGAACGTATAAAATCTAACCAGACCGCTGCGCCATCTTTCGCACCTAATTTACATTTTCAAAATTTTGTGGAAATCGATTCAATAGTTAAGACGTGAAAGCCGAACAAACAAACAAACTTTCATTTTCCATCATAAGTCATGAGTAGAAAAATACTTACTTATGTTATGAGTAAGAAAGAGATGTCAACACACGTCTATTGACACCAAAACCACCAAAACCAAAACCATAGTCCATTGAACATTTGGGGGAGGGGGGGTTACATTTGGGGTTGCATTTTTTAGAGGACGCAATTTTATTTTTTAGATGTATAGGGGGATCAAGAGTATATGAATGTTTGCACCTTTTTTAAAGATGGCGGTCGTGGGCGACCTTACAAACTTGGTTTTAACCTTCTACTGTACCTCCCCCCCTACACATCTAAAATATAAAATTGCGTCCTCTAAGAAGCGCAAGGTAGAGCCCGAAAAATTTAACATTTCTTTGGACTATAATGTTTATCTAAATTTTTATCCAAGAAAAAAAATCTAGTTACTTTTTGGTACGGGTTTTATAGCCTAGTATCTTAGAAGATACTATGCTATAAAACTCGCAATGCAAACGTACATATAATTCATGGGAAAGCTTACAATTTCTCTCGTTGAAAAACAAAAGGTGTGTCGCGTGTGCTCGCTACTGCCGGACTTCAAGCAGTTTCCGTACGGAGACTTGTCGCTGGTGGGCGAGCGCGGCGTCTCACTGTCGGGGGGACAGCGCGCTAGGATCAACTTAGCGAGGGCCGTCTACAGACAGGTGAGTAGTCGTAATTAATTTGAATTTGTTTTTTATTAATTGCCATAAACGTTTAAGAGATATAGTGACTTAGCTCGATGTTTCTGAAATCGTTAGGTATAGATATCCATTTTACAAAATTGCACCCTTAAAGGGGTAAAAGGGGGTAATAGTAGTAATAAGTTTGTATGCATTTACGAGAGTGTAACCCTATGTGTTTGCTAAATAAATAATTGGATTGCTATATAACTGGAGTGGTGACATCCGTCTGATAACGTATTTATTAATTAATGTGATGGAGATTTTATGAGGATTCATATTATTTAATGCAATTTCATTTTATCGCCAGAAATAATATATCATATCAATATCAGTTTAAATATAAATTACGCTTACAAGATCATGTAACTCGATAGTTTACGTGACATATTAGTTCGTGGAAGTCAATATGAGCGTCGCCGGCGATTGCGGTTCAAACTGCGCACGACAGGTGCAAGGCGGCGAAAATTAAATGTCATAGACCCGATATTAACCGCATAACTTGTACTTAGACTTAGGTCGTAGCTTAGGGTTGAAGTTCTAAGTTATCTCTTTATGTAATGTGTAATTTTATAGGTACATATATTTACTATTAGTGTATTTAAGTAAATTACATGTTTTTATGTCTTAGACACGTAATTTATTTGTACTATTTTTAACAAACATACTTAGTTTGAAAGACATGATTAGTAAATACGGTATTGTGACCAGTATAGTATAAATGAGGGTAGATATATAAAGAAGACGTATTTTCATTTCCAAGGCACACGTGAGTAACGCTCTAGAATCTATTGCGTTAGTAATATAGTAGACGCGTTACGCAGCGTTGACTATTATAGAGTTCACTAGTGTTACTATTTTTTATACATTATATATTAGTAAGCTGTAAATATGTATGTTGATCTTGTACCTTAATTACTGAGTATAAAAATTAAGTCTAAAAATGCAAAAATAATAATTTTACCTAATCGTTTTTTTAGGCTGACATATATATATTAGATGATCCGTTATCGGCGGTCGATGCTAAAGTAGGTCGGCAGCTGTTTGAAGGATGTATACAAAATTACTTAAGTGGACGAACACGCGTCTTAGTCACGCATCAAGTACATTTCCTCAAGGCCGCCGATTTGATTATTGTTCTCAATGAGGTAATAAACCGAATAATTTGTAAATTATGCATGTTTGTTATAACGAAATTTGTAGATGTGATGGTAATGGTTAGCGTCTTTTAGGGTTCGATTAAAAATATGGGCTCGTATGATGATCTGGTCAAGTCGGAAATTGAGTTTTCTTCTTTGATATCAGATGCGAAAGATGACGTTGGTGAAGCTAAGAAAGAAAAGGTAAGTAATTTTTTCGTACTAAAATACTGAAAATGCCAAGTGAAATACATTTTAGCTGTTATTTCTCTGGAGATATTTACAACAACTCCAAGACATTGAGGTTCAAGTGGTTATCACGCATCCTTCCTACCTAGATTTTGAATAGACTAAAAATCCATAAAAAATATGTATGTTATATCATACTATGGCCTAATTATTTATCCAAAGTAGGCTTTTAATTAATGAGAAACATTTCTTAAAGAAATGAAGATGATAAAATATTAGTGTAAATAACATAAGAACATTGAACGCAATAGAACAAACGGTATCATTAGAAATTACTAGCATGCATTATTAA
>DVXP01000499.1:0-19984 GCA_018235645.1 Junonia grisea | reverse complement strand
ATCAATATAATAGCAAATTCAATATAAGAGAAACCTATCTAAAATTGCATTTTGTTTACATAATACACATGCACATATTATTGGTGATATATTTTAGGCATACGTCTATTGAGAAGAATTCCGTCTGCTATTTTGCTGTTAAGTATACCTACTTAACATCAAAGGACTATTTCGCCCAATGTTGAGTCACTTGTGTATAGCCGCCTCGATATCGCCTTTATTTTGCCAATTAGGTACTTTAAATAACATGTGTTACGCATACATGCATATTATGTATGTATCATTCGCCCTAAAAATATATTCTTTATTTTTAAGGAAAAGGTACCAAAAAACAAAGCTATCACTTAAGCAAAGTTCATTGATGTAACTTTATGTACGGTTTCAATACCTTGCTTAATATTTTATGTATAAAGTACATAATTGTATAAGGCCAATAATACGTATTTCAATTTATATTTATTATAAATAAATTTACCATACTAGCTTATCTCCATGCTCACATTTAAGTGAAATATAGCAACCTTTATAGCACGTCAAGAAGATATAAGAGTATATATCAAAAACTATGAATCCCGTTGGAATAAATTAATTTATTTGGAATAGCAAAAACTCTTAGAGAGTTTTTCACCTGAGTCAGAATGTGCTTTTCTTCTAATATTTTCTTCTAATAACATTTATCGTTAGGAATATAACATTATTTTCTTGAATGATATAGTCCGTCTATTTTATATATTAGACCTAACTACACTAAGTCAGATGCAATGCAAATAGTTGAAAAAACGTCAGAATAACGTCGAGGCGAGTCGGTATAAACTTCCTTATGCGACATATACGGAAAAAACGACTCAAATACGTACGACGGTTTCCATGAAATGCGATGATGCCGAGTAATTTTCCAAAGATTCAAATTACTTCTGTCAACTAATTTATTCTTAAGGCTGGTAGTTTGTTACATACATACGTATAAGTAACTATATTTTATACAAATGTATAAAGCGGAAACCATTATTTGTCGAAGCAACAAGTCTGATATAAATATTTCCCTTATTATCGAGGAGCTTAAATATTATAAATATCGTTCGACGAAATAGAAACTCAGCAATCTGACGAGATCGATAAAACAGCGAAATTATTCTCAACACTAGTGGTTTGATATGGCGTAATAAAAGTAAAACTTTTGTCTCGTATTTTGTGCGATAAAAAATATTTTTTTGCGCCATTTTATTTTTATCGACATCCGTCAAAGTACCAATGTTACAATTAAAGACTCCTTCATAAATTACCGTGGTCGCTTGCATAAGAAGCCGCTTTCGAAAGTAGTAAAAAATCAAACGGGCCAAATCACAAAAAGGACCCTTCTCCTCATTTCGACGATCGTAAATGTTACCGGAGTTTCTGCAATTACCGCGGATGATATACATTTTTGTGACTTTTACATTTGCTTGTTATATTTTTTTTATCTAAAGACTACTTTTACTTCTTATTGTCACACTTTTTATGTTTATACAACAAAGGATACATTAAAAATTTGATTTATAATATTAAAAGGTAATAATTTTGATTTACATTACATTCCGGAGCGGTGCTACGGCAGTAGGGTGTTTTTCGTTAATAAAAAATTTTGTTTTTTTTTTTTTGTTTTGATCATTCGAGTGGCTTTCACAAAGCCTGCTTAATTAACTTGATTTAATTTTGAGTTGAGATATTACATAGAAGAAAAATAACCATTCTTCGTATTCTACCACGAAAAACTTGTTTAATGTATCTGTCGGCTTTTTAAAAAAGTATTCATATATGAATTAAATTAAATATTTTGTTTATGAATATTGAACATACAAGATAACCCAGCGGGTCCTCAAAAATCGCCGCGCATTACAATAATACGGGCAATTGCGGCAAAATAAACTACAAGAAAATTACTATTTGACTCAAGATGGGTACGGCTTAATTATTATTATATCAGCCAGACCACCGAGTGGCCGATGTACTTAACTCATATAACAACTCTTATGTCACATAGAATAAGGATCATTATATGCTAAAAATGTCTACATCTCTAATGCGTCTCATTCCACCATAATTGCAGGCTCTATCGTCTACTGTCCGTATAGAACTATAATATTTTGTATAAACGACCACTCGTTTTTTTAACTGCCTTGCTTATGATACTACGTAACTTGATGTCTTAACATGTTGAAGAAAATTATTTACTTAATAATTTATTTAAATTAGAACATTGAAATGGGCATCATGGACTGTACTTTCATGCGTCTTATACATATAAAGCTGAAGAATTTATTACCTGTTTTTAAGAGCTCATTTTCAAGTATACTAGTCTGATCTACATAAATATTTTTAGCTTATATATAATTTTATGAACGGACGTTACAAAAATTGTACATACTATGACCACGTGCATGTCTCGTTATAGAAGGTATATGAAATAATTACATATAAATAATTAGTTATGTATTGTAATTAATATGAGTAAATAGGTAGTTGTGTAATATCAGATTGCCTTGTTATTTTCGATGTTATTGTAGAGGTCCATTGTTTAAGGATCGGTGTCTTGCTTAATTCTGAAACCTTAACCTACATCAAAAAATGTGTATTACATATCCGTATGTCACATCAATCTTCAATGACGATTAATAATCGCGGCACCCATTGCTTTGTATCGGAATCATCGCCTATTGTGTGTGGTATAAAGTGTGGTGACATACAACAATTTAGAATGAAAAGAAAATAAAAAGTCTAATTGAATACTAACCTTAATAAAATTACTTATGAACGAAAATCGCTAAAATTATTCCTGTTTTTAAAAATTAATGAGTTTAATATTTGATCGTTGATAAAGTAAAATACAAAATTAATCTGAGAAGTAACAAAAACCTTTAAGAAAATGCTCACCTTTTTCCAGTTACGTGTAAAAGGCGTTTTTAACTTAAACTTTCAGAATGTTTTCAACGGTGTCAATTTTTTTCAACGAGTCCCATGTTTTCTTTTTTTTTTTTGTCAAAATCATCTATTTATTTGTTGTCTGAACATAGAGGCCGAGTGTAACGGGTTTTATCAATAACGAAACTTCTGACCGCAGATTGTTTAAACCTTTGTTTTCTACATGTGAATGGGATTCATTCATGCACATGTTATTTAAAAAAATCCATCTTGTTAAGCAAGAGTATCATCATTTGTTATGAAAGGCAGACATTGTATGGAATTAAAGTGATTTGTTAGACCAAGCCGTTCTGAGACTTATATTTATTTCCACATACTTGTACGTGAGCATATTTTTTGGAATTGATTTCAATGCACTTTGTTTTTTTTTAATCATTTTTAATTTGATATAATCAGCTACAGTGTCATAAAATGTTTACGCTAACATTTTTAGGTATAATGATTTTTTTTTAATTCGAAAGTATACAAAAAAGATATGTATGACCTAGTGGATTTTTTAAACAAACCATTTTAATATTTTAACTGTTAGTGTTTTTTTTTACAATTAACTACTTAAAAACGACGTAGCATATTTTCTTATAGATTTCAATATTTCATTCAATTTACGACTAATGAAATTTATTAGTAAGAAATAATTTATTATTGTATTAAAATTACTTTATTATGTCGTAACATAATTATAACATTTTAAGTAGCCCTAATTTGTCAACTCCCCGATAAAACCTCTGATATACGGGAATCATTAAACAAGACTAATAATAAAGTATGTTTAAAAACAATACTTTCTTTTATTTTATGGGCACTTTTTTATTCTTTATCATTTTTATCTACAATACATACATGTTTCATTCACTTAAATTAAATTGCATTGCATATTGTTGTAATTACATGTAATTAAAATATTACACATAAATAAATAAAAATTAAAACGCATCTTACATTTTGTACATGATAATTTCCTTTCGGTCTTAATTAATCTGGATGAGTTGACTTTTGTGAAGTTAACGATATGATAAAGTTATACAAATAATTTAATTAAGTATATTAAACATTATTAAATAAAGTATAAAGCCTATTTAGAATAGAATAAAAGCATTCCTTTATTAACAATCAATAAAATACAAATCAAATTCAGAAACCATGAATCATCAATTTAATTACGGCACTCGCCTTCGTCCTAATCCAACGACAATGCAGGGTTTGTTAACATTTGGCAATAGTTCAAAGATCACGCAATTAATTTCAAAAGCCGATTTCTAGAATCGGATCTGTGGCCACGGATCACGATGCGACTAATTCAGTGGTAATTTTGCAATGTTATCATAGAATAATTGTCATCGGATACAATGTCGCAACTGTTTGAACGTTGAAATATTAGGCGTCTGTGAAATGGTTGCGAAACCCTGGATTTTTGTTGTTATTCAATATAACAATCGAAAATTCCTTTTCATGTTTTGTGCGTATAAATTATGAAAAATACGTGAAAAAAGTATAATAAAAACCTATTAATTACTACTGCAATTGCCTTTGAAATAGTCTCAATTATTACTAGACGCTAAATAAATCATTTATTTATTTATTTTGTTTCAGAGTACAAAAAACGCCGCCAAACTGTCTACCGCAAATGAGATTATCCCCAGTTTCCACGTCCAAGCGCTAATAGGTAAGTGATATCTCAAATATATGGTATAATTTTTAAAACATGTATAAAGAATGCAATAAAATCTTCTCCGAGTAAAATCTTTTTCAAGTTATTGTATGCATTTAGTCAAATATTCTTGCCATAGTATAGTTAACTTCCATTAGGTGGTGCTCTTGTTGTACCAGTAAATGTATTCAATTAAGAAAGCGATGCCTTCTTTCTCGTCTACTTAATTAAAACTGTTACACACACTAGATTAGACGAAGCAGCCTAAATCGGTGGTCTAGATTCAAAAAACGATAAATTATATAACGTAAATGAAAGGTTTTTTAATCAAACAGCTAGAATAATTTATTTTGCTATAAAAGAAAAACACAACAAGATTGCTCTTAATACAATTTATTTTCAAACATAAAATAAAACGTAAAACAAAATATTTAATTAAAGCTTTATAAGCGTAGAGTTAAATAGAGTTTTCATAGCTATCCAATGAAATAATTACCAGCAAGCGTGTTCAAGTTATAAGATAAAATTAATTCCGCTAATGTAATGTGAGCCGCATAAAGGGCGATGGCTAAAGTTTATAATGGCTTATTATAATAAACGCGGTGGTCTCGGCTCCTACAAGGTCTGACCTGGGGCGATTAGTGGCTACCGGGGCCAATACCGGCCGATACTAGAACATGCCAAGGTGTTAGGGACTTTCTAGAAGTGGTCATAATTATGGAATTAATGAAAATCGTTTTTTTTTTTTGACAAACATATGGAAAATACATGCTATATTTACAAGTTTATAATGGCTTATTATAATAGACGCGATGATCTCGGCTCCTACAAGGTCTGACCCGGGGCGATTAGCGGCTACCGGGGCCAATACCGGCCGTTACTAGAACATACCAAGGTGTTAGGGACTTACTAGAAGTGGTCAACCAATTATGGAATTCATGAAAATTGATTTTTTATTTCACAAATGTATGGAAAATATCTGTTATGTTTACGACTACATATATATGAATTAATTAATCAGATAATATATGTAATCACGAATTCCATCATAATATGTCTTAAGATAAAACATGAACTTTTTGTTATTACATAGTTTTACTTAGTTCTTACAAGTTTTTCGTAATATTTCGTACCTAATTAAACCTAATCACATCCAGATATAGGAAGGCTGTGTATTAATATCGCTCGAGACTTGTAACTGCTCACGCATAACATACTCCGATGCAGTTTAGCAAATGACCGTCGCTTAGAAATTTCCTCCGGTATTCCAACGATTTTACGCCTTAAAACCATGCAAATTCAGATAATTTTATACAACATTCTCGCTCGTCTATAAAACACCTTAACTAATATCCAAAATAGGAAGACATCGTGCAAGCAGAACGAGCCCAAATCCGACTAGATGTTGCTTCCAAGAAATAATACGGAATTACTTAGAAACTGATAGTGAAACCAAATGAAAAAGCAGTTCAAGAATGTGGACGTACTAATCAATACGCATAAGTTTCAAATGTATTTGGATCATTCTGAAATAAAAAATCTTCGACTAATCATAATGATAAATATAAATGACCGTAACATTTATACTTAGTATCAATGCGATTATGAAAGTATTATCTAAGTATTTTGTATTTTACCCGTTCTTCATGACGTTTGCATGAATAGCAAGGTCTAAACTGAAACCGCAACATGTGCAAACAAATTAAATGTTTTGTTTTATTGTATGCAATTTAAATTCCTCATTAAATTGATGTCGGAGAATAATTTTGACACACGCCACATAATAAGCTCCAGTCACACAATAGAAATAAACGCGATACTAAGAACAACTTTTCCGTTGCAAAAGGAAAAGAAAACAATAATATAATTCATTGTTTTTTTTTAAATTTGTTATTAATATGTATTTCAGGTCTTATTATGAAAAATTAAGAAACTTTAACAGCTTATTACAAAATGTAACGCAATAATTGATTTAGGTATCACTTAACAAGACTTCTAAACACGATAAAATACGCATTATTATCATTTTATGTTAAAATCAATAAATAATTAATTATCTCATTTTCAACGATATAAAAATAGTTTAAAACAATTGAGTTTTCCGGTGATTTTATTTTACATTCCCAATTAAACACGGTATATATTTTTTTTAATTTCTTTGTCCCCCGAGATTAGGCAGAAGTCTGTGCATCGCACCTACTGCCTTCTCGATCCCCAAAATTGCCTTACACAGATAATACATATGTAAGTACAGAATATGTATGTTATGCAATAACATTATTCACCTCATTATTCTATTAAGGTTCTCTTTGCATTAACTACAAAACGAAACAAAAACCTACTTACGTTAAGTATGATCGTACTAAAGTACACTACATACATTATGTCTCTATCATCAAGTAAATTTATCATTTATATTAGCCATCTATTGAAATTTACCAATAAGGTTACTTAAAATTAAGTATGAAAAAAGACTAAAGCATTACAATATATTTAAACACATATGTATTGTGCAATAAAGGTGTCGATCGTGTGTATGTTAGGCCATTGAAAATAGTTTCAGTATGTAGAATGTAGAGTGCAAAATAATTTAATATAAAATATTACGATTGGCACAACTTTAAGCCTTCAAGTCACGATCCATAAATTTTAATACATAATGAGTATTAAAAATTTATAGCACCTAATTTTACAAAGGGGTGCACTTGTATCCCCAGGCTATCAGGATATACGTATCGTATACATATCCTGATAACCCTATGTCAATGATGCTCACTCTATTGAATAATTTGTTACTATAAAATTTCATAAACGGTTGATTATTTGAACGAACACTTACAATTATTATAATTTAATTACAATCAATATGTTAGTAGCCACATTTTTGGAACATTTCAAGGAGGCTTGATACAAAATAAAACACTCTACCTTTGAACGTAATCCTGCGGGTACCCATGTGGGATATTAGATATGCCGAGATTATACTATAATTTTTTACAAATATACAGATATATAAATATGTGTATATATACGTAAGTATTGCTCGTTAAAAGTTATAAGATAATAGTGACATTTCATTATACTGTCATGTACTCGAAGTATTTTATATTTTATACAAACATACGAGTAAAGGACAACTTTTTAATAAATACAATTATTATAGGACATAAAAAAGAAGATACCTATTATCCTTTAATCATAAATTAAAAATAAACATACCAGTAACTTGTGATAATTATCTTTAATTACGCATATTTGCGTCGCAGCCAGTGAGACTATTTGCGAGATGTGTCATCATAAACATATCTCCCTTAAGACAGTACTTAGTAATGTATGCGAAGATTCTAATTTATATGTAAACGCAATAAATAGCCGTGGAAATAACGCGTCACGAACACCGTACATTGTAACTTGTATATACTCCTACTCACCAATAAAACAAACTGTTTATTGCTTTCAGTGAGAACTGAGTAAATACGGTATTTGTTCTTCTTATATTCCGATTAATATAATTCCATAAACGTCGTTTATTTTAAAGGATTTTAGATGATCGTCGATTTCATATTGATAAATAATCTAATAAATAACAGTGCGTGATAACTCTATCTCAATATTTTAAAAGAGGAATTTCCTTACTGGTTATTATTGAAGCTAAAAAGTAAACAATGTCATTTACTTTTTATTTAATAACATTATATCGCACATCATGATACTAAAAATGTTTTAGATGTTACGTCCCATATGCCACGTATACACCTATTACTCAATACCTACACTGTTTAAGCCTAACATCTTAAGTGCCCAGCATCGCAAGAGCACAATCGCAATCGCAATATATTACAAAAAAGAGATAGGTAACTAACAGTACCCGTTTCACTTTTCTATAAAGGCGTCGTAGCACGCGACCAGCCTTATCAAACAACATTGTGGACTAGCCCACTTTCCTCTGATATATCGAAAGCGACGGATCCGCAGATCTACAGTATCTGCGGTAGGGTTGCCAGATAGAAACTTATTAAAGGACATCGGGTCACTATCGGGACAATTCTAGAACAACTAGTTTCGGATTAATAGTGGCGGAAATGTTTGCCGCCACTAGGCACTCAGACAGATATCGCTGCAGACTCTATCGCAGAAATGCCATTACAGCTAAAATAAAGGGCGTACGTCATCATTATTATAAAACGAATAGGTTTACGGATTCCGGAACAATAACGTTTTATTAGTGGATAAGACAAGACGGAAAATTCGGGGCAATCCCGGATTTTCCGGCCGTCTGGCAACCCTAATCTGCGGTCAGTACAATCGAATACCGCGAGATTTCGCTCAACCACCTACTATGTTTGTCCACTCTCCCCTGCCCGTCTTTGTTTATTATATTTAATTTGCGTATATCACTCTGAAAGGAAATCTCGTAGGCTTATTTATGACCGGCCGCTCGTTAAGCTAACTGAAATTTACTAGGTGTTTTACATGGCAATTCCATTAATGTTACGCACTTTATTATGTATTTCAATGTTTATTTAAACGGCATATTTTTAAAGGTACTTGGAGATGATTTATTTTAAAATGGTTTTAAAATATACATTAAGACTTTATATTATCTAGAGAACATCTCAATACTGTTTTTCGTTTATAACATGATTGGTTTTATGATTTTGGTTTATTCATTCACAGAGGGTCAGAGGTATGCATTACCAACGACAATAAAGTCCTAAAGCCTATCGGCAAGTATTTTAAAAGTAAAACAATCACTCTTATCAAATACTTGAATAATAGGCCGTTACGTCATAATTGAATATATTTCAAATTCGATAAGCGATGCTTATACTACCAGGAAACATTACGCAACGTGTATTCAATGGTTATCTGGTGCATTTATTACGATGTAAAATGGTTATTGTAATCGTAAGAAAACAAATAAATTTTCATTACGTAAATCTATGGCAATAAAATAAAAAACATAACGGTTCGCCGGCTCATAGCTACGAGTATATTCAACAACATTTATTTCCCTTAGAATTAATTAAAATAATCCTACCGCAATTCCTTATCGTTAACACTAAAGTAAACCCGCCGCGATCCCTTATAAAGTCATTGGAGGCGTCAAAACGCGTCCAGTACTGTAAAATATGTGGATATGCAAATGAATAGATAAAAGAAGGTTATAATATGCAGACCTAATGATGCAGACATCGGCACACTCCGAGAAAATGTTATGAACTGGTTTAGTGTCGCGGTAGACACTCCTTACCGTTAAGCTAGGTTTACAATTTTATCTACAAGATATTTTGTATAACAATGTTATATATTGAAAGACTTTTATTTTTAATACAAGGAACTGTATGTCTTAAAACGGTTAAACAAGCTCTGTTATTTTCTTTGCGAATAAACATTAACGCAATGATAATGAAATAGAAATAGAAAACAATGAGTATTACGCGGCGTGACAAAATTGTTATTGCTATAAAAATGTTGTTGTATCGTGACTTTGTAAAAATATGATATTTTTAAACTATTAGTAGAAATAGAAAGCAATTGGTGTATGTAATGTTCTGAAACTTTCTAATTTTTCGTAAAAAGATAATTAGAAGAACTGTTTTTCACAATGCAATACAAAAACATTTTCTATATTAATTTGAATACATTTTGTTTTAATATATTATATTAAGAAAGATATTTAAAACGCTTAGGTACTCTTAATTTATTTTTGCATTTTTACGTAAACATCAATACAATGACCTAAGTGTAACTTTACACCATCAACGAAATTATGCCATTTTCAATCGCCGGCACGATAAATTCGTGAGTACTTTGCTCCAATTTATGTAACGTGACCTGAACAAAAACATAAAATAAAAAACGTCGAAATTTTCGTTTACAAAAATCGTTATTAAATTTGTAAATCGCCGAAAAAGAGGCCTATTCAATAATGAAATAACTGACAAAGCACGTCGAAACACAGAAATCGAAATGTCTTAAATCACGAAGCACTCACGCGTAAAGTGGTTACAAAAAGTCTGTATTCCTTTTTTTATTGATTTGTTTAACACAATTTACTGAAATAGCTTCTTACTTTTTTACCTCCATTTACTCGAAAGCCGCAGGCCCCTTCAGTCGACACGATATGTTCTATTTGGCAGCTTTTAAGATGATTGGCGCCAATGACAATAAGCGACACTGAAATAAATCGATCGAACCTTTTACCTTTACGTAAGAGGAAAAATTCTTACATATAAAATTATTCAGATACCTAAGAACATAATATAACATTTCTCTTTTTGCGACTGTAACATCACTTTATTATATGTATTATCATAATTTTACTATTGATTCAGTTTAGCTATTTTCTACATTCTAATGAAATAATAGTTGTAATTTTATTTTAGCTTTAATTTGTGGAACTTTTGTTTGTCGAAATAGCTTCGAACTTCGGAACAATCGACCCATTTTTTGCTTTGTAACTATAACGCAGACTAGGAACTTGTTGTATTTAAAAGTCTACCTTTCATTAATTTTCTTCCTTATTAACAAAAAAAAATAAAATAATTTATTGAAATAAATTGGTAATTAAGTAAATACTTTCGCATTAACTTTATTAGCTCGGATGATATCGCAAGCGTAGAGCTATTAAATAAATTTCTTTCTTACAACATCTTATAATTTTATATCGTAGTTTCGAAGCGTAAATCTCTACAAACAACATTCACGCATTTAATGATCTAATATCTAGAGCAGTTCTCGTAAGTTGACTGACAGATAAGTGATTGTGGAATTTGTTACCATCGTATACTTTATACTTATCATATTGGATATATTGAACCACACCTGTAGCGTAATTATATGTCTGTAAGTGAGATAGCGACATCGATTTCACGTATAATTAACGTCGATTATTCATTAAACGCACACAATCTTGAACGACTATTATTGTATGGTGGACAGTGAATTGTTTTCTATGTAGTAAGCTAGTATTATCAGTGAAAGTATTCTTGATTGTTTTATTTGTAGGCTGTTTTAATTTATCTGTTCTAATGCCATATTTATAATTTGTTTTTTGGTCGTTTTGATCTCTGGTAACAACCGATCGTATTTGAGTAACCTTTGCGTAATTAGCAGGTTTATTGAGATATGTTATAGTCTATAAACCTCCAAGCTACAACTCATATGAGTAAAGTTGTAAACATAAACGTCAATTTACCTGATAACCACTGAAATTTAACGCAGGAGAAAACGCAAACATTAATCTAATTTATAACATACAAATAAAACCATCTATAATATCCAGTCATATTTAACGAATCGAAGTAAACATAAAAAGTCAATGATATACAAATATTTTCATTCCGTGTAATAGCGGCTTAATAAAATATATTGACCATAGTAATACTTATTAACTCCATCACGACCGTAAAAAAGCTGAATAGAGCGAACAGTCGTATATCAGTGTTATAATGAAGCGCGGTCTCTCAATGTGATAATGGTTTATTCCGCTTATACCTGTGTATAATTTAATATACATACATCAAATAAAATGTATTTGAATATAAGTATAATACAAATAGAGTCTTTTTAAATTGTATATTCTTAAATATATCAAAAGTAATCAACGTACAATTCAACTAATTTAATTACTAATCCGGTTCAGCATTGTATCTTTACGTAATGAAAGGTATAATAAAGAAATACTCCTATTTTCATAATTTAATATATTCATCACGGATTAAGCGGAAAAACGTAACCATAAAACGCTGAAAGCGACCCACAGGCGAAGACGGAACAAATCAGACGAGGCACTTATAACGGAGCGGTGGCTCGGCACGCGCTGCAGAGCATCAATTACCGGGTCGTGAGCGCTCCCGCACTACAGACGGTATAAATAAAACTGCCCATACACCGCTCCAGTGGTGCAATAGCAGAGAGCAAAAGGTCTTACGTTCAGACTTCAGACTGGTTTAGCGTAACGCCCAGATGATTCACTTTTTAAAATTAGAATGTTGCAACACTGCGAATTGAAACTGTTGTACTATTTATGTCAAATACATATTAAAATTTTTATCGCTATTGGATTTTTTTGGTGAAAAAGTTTTGCACTATCGCTAAATCGCTTTCGACTTATCCAATATAACCGTAAACGATCAAACGTCGCTACTATATAAGCGAACATTGAAGCACGCTCGGCGGTCGTGACTTAGTAATGTGCGAAGTGGCACGCGCCGACATGTCACGTCACGGTGGAGATAAAAGCAAAGACGGGTGCCTATTCTTCATTTTTTTATATCCGTCCCATTTTCGCTTTCCTAACAATAGCCTTGGTCACGCAGAAGTCAATTGATTCGCTTTCGCTTCCTCTGCTGTGACGACACCAACGGCCCTTGCTTCTGAGCTAGTGACGCGAAAACATTTTTTTCCATTGTCATTTACACGTTACGGTTGTTTAGTTGCGTCATTTATATGTTATCAAACTTACTATTTTGACATGATTCTTTAATTAGAAATGCTTTTAACAAATGCTTGTATGGGTATACATTATTGATTACGCAATGTAAAATTTTAGCTCCCAATAGAGAAAGATGATAAAACCTTTAGCTACCTAAAAGTAACCTAACCTAATGTAAATATCAGCAGAAACATTAATACGTCGTATATTCGACGTGACTCACATGTGTTTAACGATGCCCCCGAGCGATGCATTATTTGAACAAGATACGGGCAATTTATCTCTACACAAGATCACTAGTTTTCCTTGTCATCTCATCTAGACTAGAAACATTTGACGGTATAATGAAGCAGTTCTAATAATTGTTATGATTAATACTTACTAGTACATGGTACTTCAATTATGTAAAATTCGTTTAAATGTTTAAATGATACGGTGTTATTGCGTCATTGTTAAAATATGTAAATTTTATATTCAATGTTTTACATATAAAATTAAAACATTTACACACTAAACGATATTTTGTAATGTTTTAAACATTTTAAAGCATAACGAGACGACAAAATTTTTATCGGTTAATTTTAAAGCCGAAAGCAATAACACTTTCGTAACTCCGTTGTATTCGTTAAAAAACTCTTAAAATAGTTATTGCAAAGATATCGACAAAAAGCAAAGGTAGCTAAAAAACTTTCTTCATTCATAAAAAGAGCGTTAAAATAAACATTCAATTTCGATAAACGTTGTTAAAAATCGGTAAAAAAAATGTTTACTGTAAAGCAGTAAGTACACACAATCAATAGCTTATATTGTAAAAAAAAGTAGGTAATGGAAAATTTATTAGAACCGTAATAAATATTATTTAAGAAAGAGCAGTAAAACAAGCTGATTGGACTTAAATTCAATATCATCATAGGTCGTTATAAGTTTACGCAAACAATATTCGGCTAATGATACCATACACTGGCTAGTTTCACCGCCGGGTCGAAACAATCGACCGACCGCCGCCGGCAACACATTATCGACCTCGAAACAAACAAATTCAATTAGGATTAAGAAATTAAAAGCTCAAAGGAGCCGCGAAGATGTTATCCGAACGAGGTCATCGACTTATCGCTGAACGAATAAAAATATTTTCGCTTTTTACATTAACGTTGTTTTTTGCATTAATATAAAAAACAGCAACTATTATATAATACAATGTATTTTATTATTATTATGTATATTTTATTGTTATATGTATTGTATAATTGTGTATTCTCGATACAGATAATGTCTCTGTTAGGTAGATGTTTTTTGTGAAACAGTTAACGCTTTAGCACGTCTCTGTTACAGTTTTATGACGCGAAAAAAGTTACACAGTTATTTTTTAAATCGTCTATGCGTGATTATAGTACTGTGACGTTCTCAGAACTAAGTGCGTGAGAACGATGAGTTTTGAACCACCTTTGACATGACCAAAACAACCATTTAGGAAGTACGTAATTGCACTAACTTCATAAAACACTTTACGTAGTAATTTACAATGTACGTGTAGCGAAGAGTTTGTATCTTCACACCATAAAGGTAATAATTATTACAGTGTTGAATTTGTTTAATATAAAAAATAGTTTAAATAACATAGTCATTTATTATCAATATAAACATTGTGTACAGGATTATTTACGATATAAACAAAATTACCTTTATAATAAGACAACTTTTCAAGAAGCTCCCGTTGAAATCTTTTTAACGCAATAAATACGTCGTTGAAGTCTTTTCAACGAAAACAAGCGTCTACTTGCCGTGCAAACGCTACGAAGTAAATAAAAAATTATTAGAAAAAAAACCTACAGATATTGGTGATATTGTACACAATAAAAATTAAATGAAAAATATATTTACTAAGTAAGAAATTCAATAAAAATATTGTAATCATATTCAAAAGATACGAAAACTTGGGTAATAATAGAGCGATAGATATTTTTATCGAATAAAAAACGTAGTTTCTGTAATTTATTCTCTATATGAAAATTATCACTATCAAGCTGATAAGAGACAGAAACAGAGTAAATAAATAATTGAAAATGATAGTATGACGTGACATAAACAGCAATACTGGAACGTGGCATTATCTAAAAGGGGACGGCTACTTTCATTCGATCGAGTTTTCTCAACTAGTTCCAGCATCACTTAGCGGAAACTGTCGTTTTCAATCGTCAAACCGGAGCGATGATTCCTCTTATCAAATTGCTGGTGAAAATGTTCCCACATTTTCTCGTGGGCCATCTGATCATATGAATCAGTGGAAATTGTTGGTTGACGTCGCTCAAGGCCGATAATAGCCTGTTATTTGTCAGTTTTCTCTGGACGTTACGCGCCATCGCCTATCACTGCTATCCGCTCGGGCCTTGGACACACCCGTACCAAACAGCGCTTGATTAAATTTAAACGAATTTCTCGCTATTTTGCAAATATTTATTATTTTCTACGTACGACTTATATCGCTATACTGATAAGAATTGTCAAGAATATTTTGAGACCTTGTATAGGTATTATGTAATTATATTTACGATCATGATTTAAATTTAATACATATAATATTATTCAATATTTAATCCTAATGATCCAGTGAAACGCTTCAAGTAATAAAGCTCTTAATTACGTCTGCTTATTAACGGAGATGTCGTTATTTTGAACAAGTGAAAGTAAACATAAAAGCGGAGATGAAAATAGAGCATTACATGATATTGAACAGATTATTGACTTTATAAATGTATTCATGTTTTAACAGATACAATCATACATTAATTTATATGAAGCTTCTGTACCATCGTAAATGTTATTGGAAACAATATATTTTGAATATTTATAGCGTAATTTATCTTCTAATTTAATAGACCACCACGAGCAAATGTCACATCATGGTGAAATAAACGATATTAAAAAGCTTCATAGACTGATTTATTTGTGTTCAAGACTTCAAGTCTTATTTTTATTATTACTAAAACAATCAAATTTACATAACAAGGTCTCTATAGTGACCTTGTTCATAATGGTACTGTACTTTTTAAAATGCATTCTACTCATATAATACATTGAATTATGTATCTCATGAGTTAAGGGGCTATTAATAGTTCCCGATTTAGCGACAAGCGGGAAAGGGAGCGGTGAACTCATTACACGGAGCACGACCGGCGTGCGCCGCGGGCGCCGATCAACTGAGGAAGTGACGCCGCGCCCTGCGCACGCGCACCTTTATTATAGGGTTGTGGGCTATTCATTTAATATTCAACATCATTAAAATAGAAACGTATCATGTAATATCTAAGAAAATGATATACTTGAACATGCGTATACCATATACGTAATAATAACACCTACTTCCAGACATGCATTAATAAAAAATACCAATATTAAATACTTATTTTAAATTGTATTTAAAACCAGAAAGCAATTATTGTAAGACGTGAGTAGGTATTTCAAAGTTTAAATTAAACACAAATGAATTGATAGAGTTGGAGACAACCATAACACAATGGCTACAGGCGCAAGCACGAAGCTAGTATTTGCACAAAGCGGAGCCGCGCACCGCCCTCAGCTATCGAATGTCATTTCACAGCTTAACATTAGTCGCATCATGACAGACACACAATTCCAACGTTTCCTTCGTATAATTGCGAAATACAATCTCATCAGCTCCTAGACCCCACACAACAGTACCTAGAGTACTTAAATATAACGGTAGATTTATTAAAATTTATTTTACCTATAAACAAGTAAAATAAAAAACAAATCTTCGTCTCCTTTGGCTTACGCCAGCTTCTTTACTCTGGTTATAATTAAGCTTCTATGTAATAAACTATGCAGGAGAGGCAACTATTCTAAACTGCATTCTCAAATTCCTGTCATAGTTAACGATCTAGATATCCGATAGCATCTGAATATTGGGATAGCGCGATACTAGGAACGAGTATTCAATTATGCCGCAAATCGCTTGTTTACAAATATTTATTCAAATAAACCCGCGAATAGCTTCGCAGGCAGGTATTGAACTTAATAGTTCAGCGAAATCGGTTAAATTTTCGCTTCAAAATCACATTTATCATGATCTTCGCGTACGTACGCGTCAGTCGATGAATATTTAATGCAGTCATTCCGAATGAATGAACACCATATTCAGTGTGTTAGATACTAATACCTGTTGATCGCGTTCGGAGATTATTTTTAAATGGATGTACTGATTTATCTGGGTCCTGCAGAAGATCTAAAAACTGGTCCATTGCTACATATACACATAGCGTCACCGAGATCACTCGTTACAGGCCCAAATAAGTACAGTGTTGTAGTTTTGACCGCCTTAAATGAAAACATTATCATAGCAAAATTGGCCAAGACGTGTACGTAGAAATCGGATTTCGTTATTTAGTGAGACCTTAAAGTCCGTCGCTATCTAGGCGTATAATGCATTAAATGTTCTGCATTAATGCTTCGCGTGGGCCGGTCCGTCCACATTTCTATGATGAATCGGTCTCCGGCGCCGGCACGTTACGAAAATTCGCCTCAATTTACATATAGATACGATCCTTTGACATATTCTAGCTTGAACTATCGATAGTTCACTGTATTGTATTGTTGTTACAGGAAATATTTATTGACCACCGCAATAGCCATTATAGAAGCTGTATCGACTTATGTAAGCTTTGAGTAAGAGTAGTCTTATCGACCACTATCTTTTATTTGTTATAGGTACGTATACATTTATTTCATTCAAATAAAAAAGAACACTCATCTAATGCGTGACACGGCTTGTAAATTATTAAGACGTAAACAATATCATTACCACGCACGAAGCAATTTCCTACTAATTACATAGAGTAGCACCAGAAGCGGGCAAGCAATCAACAAAAACAAAGAATTCGGTTCTCTGGCTCGTGACCTCGTCAGAAAGAATATAATCAAAGACAATGCGTCCAGACGGTCAAATGTTAACCCTGCATTGCGAAACATTAAAGGCATTAGAATGTCATGTGGTAAAGAATGGCCCACTGTGTGATTGATGGTGCGCAGGCGCGTGGGCGGTGCGGCGCGCGCGCTGAAAACACTCGCTAAATTACACCGTGCCATGTCAATTGTGATTGGATAATTTTAGTTCTACGACTATGAGCATGGAGATCATCTGCGGCCATTGTTTTGACCGAATCATTATTTAGGCAGATCTACTACGAAACGACTATAATTTATTACATGTGAAACCGAAAACATTGCTTAACATCATAAAGAGACTTAATAAGATCCACTAATGGAATGCGAAACATTAAATCTGTTTGTAGTTAATGGTTGCGCTGTTTTATTTTATAACGCATCGGCGCACGCGCACCGCACGCGCCGCTAATGATCTGCTTATAGAAGAAACTATTTTATTCAACAAAACTTACACGTGGTTTAATTTTCATACAAATTATTTAAAAAAAATGTTTTAAATTCATGAGATAGTTAAAATATTTTATATACGTATCAATTACCTACCTGCTTTCATAGCGTATAAGTGTCAATATTTGTAAACTGCAAAACGCTTAAATATATAATAATATCACAGTAATTAACAAAGTACTTATTAAAGAATATCAATACTAGATTCATAACGATAATCGTAATCCTCTATTTCGAACGGAGCTCCATATATGTAAATATAACATCACGGAATCTTATTTTCACAATAAAATAGTCCCTATTTCAATAGTGATAAGAGCTATTACTCCATCACATGGGATTCATATTAGAGCGATTAATAAATTGACCAATGTGTACATCTGAAGTAGCTGTGTAATTAAGAACGGTGCTTGGAGGCAATTCACGTGAATAGATAAATGGGATGCGGTCATAAATGTACCAGAACGTAGATTATTGTTTGAATAACAATACGAAGTACCTTTTGATACACAAATGATGTTATTCTTTTGTATCCGTAATTTATTGCCATGCTACAAAAAGGTGTGCGAAACAAATACATAATAAACGATACTTTTATTTTATTTTTTATAAAAACATTGCATAGTTTTAACATCAACTATAATATATGCAATTAAAAAGTTTATTTTAATGGTTTATTTGAAAATATTAAACTCAGAAACAAGTAGTCTTGTTTCAAAAACACCCCGCTAAATACCCCGTTGAGAAGAGTTATAATAGTCCATATAATCCGTCCATATGTTACATTACGGCTCGTAATAAATGTCACAGCTCGGGTGACCACAAATATAACTCAGGCAAAACCGCGAGGCACATCTAGTCAGTGATAAATGTACAAAATAAACCTAAAGAATATTCCAACCTGTAACTAAACAAAAGGCTTTACATTTCAAAGAGTAAGCATTTATTAATGAAAATAATCTAAGCTATCAATGCTGTAACGTTATTTCGTGCATAAAGTGACACTAATGTCAATTTATACCGATACATTACAAACAATTGCATACATCATTCAATTAAAGGCTCCGGACATCGAACACGGCCTGTCCGTAATCGCAATGGCCCAGTATTTTATAAAAGCATGCACACAATCATATTTAAGAGCTCGGCACGCAACGAAATGCAAGAGGGTAATAAAATGAGCGTTCCAGTGGACACTAGACGTTTACCGCATTGATGTAGTGCCGCATCAGTTTCAGCTTAGATGGCGACCAAGATTTACTGTTCTGTAAGTCATGCGGGCGATTTGAACGTATTTTGCGGTGACACGTCTCGAGTCAAAGACGCCGAGCGGTGTGAACGGATTCTATTGTTTATTCCTCATGAAAGTCAAATTGAATTCCTAATTATCTATTAATAAATAGGCAAATTAAAATATATATTTAAAACAATTACTCATGTGCCTTTATTAGTAACTAGCTGCGCCCCGCGGTGTTACCCGCGGATTATCAGATTGTACTTAATATGTAGGTATGTCCAAATTGTAGGCC
>DVXP01000498.1:0-19986 GCA_018235645.1 Junonia grisea | reverse complement strand
GGAGCAGCGTGGTGGATTAAGCTCCATACCTTCTCCCTAATAAGAGAAGAGGCCTATGCCCAGCAGTGGGATATGTAAAGGCTGTGTTACGTTTTAGTTAATGCTGAAACTAGTATGTTCGATAAAATAAAGTCTCCAGCTTTATATAACAGTACAACTATGAAACTATATTTTTAAACAATAATGAAGATCGAAAGAAGAATTCCTATTGTAAAATATAATGCCGATGACATAACTTATTTCAGGAACAATCAACAATATCAAAACTACTTTCCGATATGACAGCAGAGCAAAAGGCTCAGTATAATGAATTGGAAGCTACTGCGGCAAGTTTACGAGATGAGGTAGAGCAGGCTAGAATACAGATTGATCACCTGAATCGTGAGAAGGAGGAGTTTACTAAGGAAATAACAGGTTCTCAGGTAAACTTATGTTAACCGTCAAAATTCTGAATAACGTAAGGTGTTACATAATTTATCATGTCTTTTAATGTTTTGGACCTACATTTTTACAGATCAAAATGCATTTACTAGAACTGCATCGCAGATTAGCAGCTGCTGAGGAAAAGCGAGATAACATAAAGAATGAAATCAATAATCGCTTAGACCCGCAGGAGGAGAGAGAGAAACTTTTATTACAAGTAAGTTCCGAATATAATTTAAAAACAGTTAGGTATTAACGTCAATATGTCTAAAGGTAATATATATCAGGTCCAATGACCTTAAATGTTATAACCTGAAAAATTTACATTGTGAATGACTTTTGAGGTTCAAATTTCAGGTTCGCGAAGACAACGCAGCAATAGCATCGCTAGATAGCAATGCAGCTAATCTAAAGGAACAGATACGTAAAACACAAGAACTTATTGAACAAGCTGAACAGGTATGCGATACCTAAATTATATGCTTAATTAGTTACTTTATTAAGTATTAGAGATAGTCCAGAAGGGAATAATAATACAACCACTGTTTATTATACATGTCTCTATTCCAGTTCTCCATACAATATTATATCCCTCTATCGCTATACCCTCTGTCTTAACATCAGCAACCGACACTAGGCAACCACCCAATCGTGTATTCCAAATAGTTCCGCTAACATAAGATAACGAGAACCTGTGTCGAGGTCCGGAAAGACACAACACAAACACAAACATCCAACGACACGATAAAAATCCATATGGCCAAATATAGATGTTTGCTTTTTATTTACATTAGTGCTTAAGACAGTTGCAACTAAAAGACACTACATTGACAATGTAGTAAATCTCGTCGTAATTTGTGAGCAAATTAATAATAATTTCAATTACTGCTAGGATCTCGAAGAAGGGAATTCGGAACGTCATCAAAAATACCGAGAATTAAAGAAGAGAGAAGAAACAATGGACGCTTTCATGTCAACTTATGAAGAAAACCTCAAAAACGAACAGGAGAAAATTGAACAATTGGAAAAAGATATCGTATTCGCTTTGGAACATAGCAGCTCTAATATTGACTTTGATTTGAGTGAGATAGACTCTTTGAAGCAGAGGGAAGGGTATTCGTCTATAACCGACGATAGTAAGAAGACTGTGGAAAGTTTGACGAAGGATTATGAAAGGTTTCTAGCTAATCTTAAAAAGGTAAAATTTAGTTAATATTAACAGCTTATATTTTATGGTTTCACTGTTAGAAAAATAGATCTGAGATGGTTTGATCAGGAATTGTTATTCGGAAATGGTTCAAACATACTTATCATGATTTAGAAGTCTTCTGCACAACATGGTCCAATTATAGACTTGACAAAAAATAATAAATAAAAAAAGCTATAAAGTATTTTCCTATTTTTTATGATCAGGCTGAGGCGACTAGAGAACGTCTTGCAACAGAACTACAAACTCTTCCTGAGAAAACGATGGTCATGAAAGAAGAGCTCATAACGTTAACAGATTTAGATAAATTAAGGGACGAAGGCAAGTATTTTATTTTAAAGAATTATTCATAAATTAAATTTACTATAAAAACTAGACTTATATAAAAAGTGATATAAATTCTAGGTGAAGAACAAAAGAGGGCATTGGAGTCCGAATTGAGAATTCTCAAAGAGAAATTGGCACCCACAGAGAGTGCGGTTGTAGAAGCTTCTAGCAAACTTAGGAAATTACAGGTAACCCATAATAACCCAGGTAATAACCCACTTACATGAGGAAAAAAATACGTATTATTAATACTAAAAATAAAGTGATCAAGTTTTACGGTTAAATCTTGGTTCGCCATAAACCGAATTAACCTTTAAAAACCTAAAGGCACATGTTGTGTACATAATTATAACACGGTATTCGCCAAAAAAGTAGTTGCGATTTACAAAAATCTTTTAAATAATTTAATTTATATAATCAAAATAATATGGAATTTTAATTTTACTTAGTTTTACCACAGTGTTACTTAAGTCGTTTACAAAATAAAGTATTCATATTAAAAAATTTACAGGCAAGTTTAGACGGTAACGAAATGTACGCAAAATTGAACAGTTTGGAGGAACAACTCGCACAATTGGAAAATAGAAAGACAGTACTTGAAGAAGACATCGCCTCTATAACATTGAAGGCTGACTATGAACCCATTAAGAAGGACGCTATGACCGAACTTACCGCTTTAAACAAAAAGATTATAGAGGATCTTAATAATAATAAAACTTATTAACTTGTGTACTTTTAAACATCATTGTCGAATTCTATTTAATTAAAATTTGTCTAAATGAAAAAAGGTGTTTTTAATTTGATTTAGAGGAATAAATAAAACAGTTACATCATATTAACTCGGTGTAATAAATAATATCACAGATAACACTAACAATTTACATTTTCATATACTCAACAATTTTATAAAATTACAGCTTTAAAACAAGCTGTTTATTACAATTAGATGTTTTTCATTTGTTTATCCAAAAGGATAGATAAATCTGATGGTATTTGTTTGTTATTTGCTTTGCAAAGTGAACAAAGGTTTCTGACGAATTTCTGTGACGGCATTACCTCGTTTTCTTGCATTTTATACCACAGCGATAAGGCTTCTTGGCATTTATCGTCACGTTCTAGACCCAAAGTGAAGAAATAATTAATTTACTTTGTTAAACGAGTCATATAAATGCAATAGTCGTAATTGTAATTTACATAATTATCATTGCACAGTTTGTCAAAATTAGTCTATAAGAGAACTTATGACAGTCCTGGAATTTTTTCAAAAATCCAATTTAATATTTAGCGATGAACAAAAAGCAACCTACTATTTTACTAACTACTTTTTCATTAATAGCGCAAAACGAAAATAAAAAAATCTTTCAAACTTACGGAAAACATCCAAAATCATGTTATAAATTTCCCCAACATCGATATGTCGTAGATCCTTCGCGCATTCCGCGATGGCCTCCAAAGCGTCAATTTTCTTCTCATCGGCGAATCTCTCACAATAACGCATCAACGCGTCTGGGTGGAACTTTATAGTGGGATCGAGGAATAATTTCCGTAATGTCTTCTTGTAGCCGACATCTGCTAACGCTGCTATTAGTGTTAACTGGAAGAAAAATAAATAAAGAATAAAAATTAAATTGACAAATTCTCAAATTCAATTTAATTTCTAGCAGCATTTGAGAAGTTGGGTGTACTCCAAAATGTTATAAATACAACGAACTTTTGAGAAGAAAATTCATTCGAAATTCCGAAAATTGTTAATAGAGTATGTATATATTTATACAACAAAAATTTACTTACTTGAACATCGCCAGAACCATGTACTTGTTTATTAACATTAAGTATAGTTTGAACCAATTTATTCAATTTTCCATTAGCCTTCTCATTCTCTATAAAGGTATCTTCCGTTTTCCCATCACTCATCGCTTTAAGTACTTTACATAGTAACTCATGTTTAAGCGGAGTTTTCTTATATTTCTCCGCTAATCTTACAAATTCCTTGACAGCTTCTTCAAGATGGCCGCTGGCAAATAAATAACATTATAAGAAAATTGGTTAGTAACTGCGGCAAAGTCTGTAGCACTTTTGCAGTCAATATCGATATTTTTGTTTCTGTATCATAGTCATGTAGTTTCAAATATAAATAAGATTATCGTATAAGAGTATCTCATATACTCTTTTTCCTTTCTCTTTCTCACTCTTAACATGCCTCCCACCCACTGCTTGCATCTCCTATTTTATATATTAGTATACTTTATATTATTTTACAGTAGGTTCATTCAAGTGTAAAAGCTATCCATTCATATTATAAATGCACTGTCAATTTGTTAACTTTCACGACTAAACCACTCCACCAATTAAAATAAATTGTTACGTATAGTACAAAATAATATTACTAATAATAACTTACTTCCTCAAATGCACTCTTACAAGCGGTCCCAACATAGTGTTGTCGGGTCTACAATATCGCAGATTAGTCAACAAGTCGAGCATTCGACGAGTCTCTGTAGGAGAGCCCTGTGCTGCCACCGCGTCTAACAAGCGCCAACAATTCAGTGATATACTGCGGCCGCCTGTTATCCTTCTGTTTAATATATGAAAATAACATGGTTATAAATAATTTGTAATAATTAAATTCGCATAGGTTATATAATTTTAAGAAGAAACCTTAATAGTTTTTATAGTATAGTGTTCTTACCGTAACCAAACTACATGAATTGATATTGTGACTACTTTAAGCTTTTTTTAATTTAATTTAAAGGACAATAAAGAACAAAACAAAAATAGAAAATAAATCTGATATTTTATTGAGAAAATAAATTAATTTAAAAAATCAACAACACCATATTATCTTTCTCATAAACAAGCCTCAAATTTATAATTTATATGATGGATATACCCTACCACTTTAAAATTTTCATTAGCAACATAAATACATGCTCACCTTTTCTTGGACTGTTCAGTAATAAGATCGAAAGCCTTATTAATCTTCTTCCTATAAACCATCAGAGTGGCAAAATCGATCACTTTGTATTCGTCAAGTGTGAAATTCGGAGAAGACTTATTTAAATCTGCTAGAGCTATTTCCGCTGAATCTAATTCACCTAACTTGACGTGTAGATCGAATATTGAGGCTTTCATACCAGCTGATAGGAAAACCTGAAACAAATGTATGCATTATTGACAACCAATTCCGATTTGATCAGTACAAAATGAATGAAATTGAAGTTTCAAAATGTTTTCAAAATAATTTTATTATTTTTGTATTACTATCAGTCTGTTTATTGCGGTTTGTCTACGAAACCAGTTAAAAATTGTTCCGAGGTTTTACAAAAAATATTTTAACTGTACTTTTATTTTAACTGCATTCTTCTTTCATTCCATATCTGTCAAAAACTCGAAAATTACTCAATATCTCGTCTTTTTTTTCATCTCGACTAATGATTGATGAGAAACGAAATCAGGAAAATTCCAAAAAAAAGTCGAGATTATTTGTAACGAAAAACTTGCTTTACTCTTAATAAATTATACTACCCTCCATCACCCAAACTCAACCAAATTAAAAACAATTAAACATCTGACAAATAATCTAAACAACCCTTACCTCCTCTTTTTCACACTTATCAAGTATTTCCTTCGCGGCAGCCAGGTTGCCCTCCCTGCAGTACTGTTGGAGCAATTTCCGCAAAACGCCGCGTGTGTTCATACCCTTAGCTTCTAGTTCCACTAGGTGGGCCTTTAGAGATACCTCGTTCATTTGTTTCTGTTTAAAATAATTAAGGTCAGGTTTAAGTAAATACTTTTTATTGAGTTTTCAGATTAAAGATCTGTTGAACGAGGATAAGGTTAATGGATAAATAAAATGCTATATAATGTTGAATAACGAGGTTATTAGGCGATTGCTTGATAGATTATTAACTTGATACTATATACCACTGGGTAAAATGTAATCTGATTACTGATTACTGAAACTACGATTAGTTTAAGTAATCAGTAATCGAGATTAATCATGATCACATGTAGTTTGATTACTTTTAACTAAATATAATCACTATTTTGAGTTGTAGTTTGTAATCTGATTACAAAATGTAGTCGATTACGCCCAACACTGCTATATACTTAGATGTTGTGAAAGATCCTCTAGGTATAAGAACAATGTCTTTATTAATTGATACATAATTATATATTTTATTAAAGTTAATAATACCATTTGGGTTATGAGAAAGACATTTAATTTGGGTATTATATTAATTTAGAATAATGCATACTACATTTTTTCTGACACAAAAAATGTTTTATCTATTACAAAACACATGAATTGTCTTTACATAAAATACAATGAATAACTCAGTTTAATTTTTTTCTCTAAATATTTATTTATTTATAGGCATTTTCATGATAATCAATGCATTTTTTTAATAAAAAGCTTTTTATAACTTACCGGATGTGGTATGTGTTGGACGAACATCTCTCCGTCATCGATTAATCTTTCATCAGTAATCTGTATGAGAGCATCCTTAAAATTCTCTATAATATCGGGTTTTTGATTTTCCGGTATTCGAGATATGCAATAATCCGCTGCAGAGGTTGATATTTTTATTGATGAATCTTGTAAGGCCTTAAAACAAGTAAAGATATTTTTAAAGACAATTCAAAACATATTTAAAAAGAAGGAAAATATTAAACAATGTCCAACACTCAACATTTAATTTTAGCGTAAATGTACAGTGTACAGATTAACTGTAAAAATTAATATTTAATAATTCTTTGAATTAAAATATTATTGTCAGTCACTTGTTTTTCTTATAGAAGCTCATTACAGCTTTCTAAGCAACAAAAATGTATATAAGTAATTTTACATATTAAGACATTTTACTTTCACATCAAGTAATGCATAAAACAGTTAGATATTAATTGAGATACAAAAAGTCATATAGACGAAACAAAATATAATAAGTCATTACTAAATAATCATAAATAATCTTACCTTAACCAAATGTAAGATTTCCACCATATTTTCTTTAACTTTCTTCTGTCTCATGCACACACATAGGAACCTGCCCACCCAATCTTTTTCCTTATCTAAAGCTTTAGACATTATATCTTCTAGTATATGAATAGTTGATTTAGTGTCTGAACTTATTAAATAGCCCTTCAGTAATGGCTGTAATACTAACTCTGCGTCAACTTTTCCTTGGAATAATTCACCTGTGATAGAAGAGCATCAAATATATGTTCCAAATGAATGTTTTATTATAGTTATAGTTAAAATATAGGATATATGTATTTGCATAGTACCCATAGAATAATAAATGTACATATATATACAATAACTGCAACATTTCAATTAGTCTCTAAAAGTAACCAATTATACTTATTTTTCTACTGTAGTAAAATGAAATATCTTATTTGACAGTATAATGGCATTGTTAATTAATGACAAAGCAAAAACTGATATAATCTGTCCTGTTATTTTTGACACACCTTATATATTTCATACTTATTACTTACATATTTCACTAGCCGCTCTAACTTGCCCAGTATTCAATAACGTCACCATCATTGGAGTCAAAACGCTTGTAACATTTAAGCCTGCTTCTAGAAATTTCTTCATTAAGTTCTGCGGTGACGTGAAACTCACATATGGTAGTATAAAGTCTATTATCGTTTCATAATCTGGTTTCACATCCATAGCCACCATTGTGGATATTGTGTTCATTATACCTGAAAGAATTTTAAGTCTTTAATTGTTTTCATGAGGTGAATAAATAATTGAATATGCTGTATAGTTGCCATAGTAATAATGTTTTTAAATAATGACCAACTTTGTATAACCAATTCACCATATTATTAGTAATAAAACTACTTTAAACGAATTTAAATCGCGTATATTAATTATTTTTATCATCCCGATGTTTCCCTAAAGAAAATTTCAATCTAAATAAAACCATATTCATTTATCAACACTTTGCAATAAAATTTTATCATACTGGCGCGTTTTCACATTAATATACATTATTCAATGAAATATTTTCCTACTAATCTATACTAATATTATAAAGAGGAAATATTTGTTTGTTTGTTTATATTGAATAGGCTCCGAAACTACTTGACCGATTTGAAAAATTCTTTCACTGTTGGGAAGCTACGCTATCTCCAGTGAACATAGGCTATATTAAATCTTGAAAAAGTTGGGGATAAACGTGCGAAGCCGGGCCGGTCTGCTAGTATATTATATTTTGGAACAGACATTCATTAACTTGTAAAAAGTTCCTATACAAAAAAGTTACTATAATTAAATTCACCCAAAAGTTACCTTTCTCGCCATAAGTCTTAGAAGTATGAATAAGTATTGGCCAGAAGTAGTGCGGTCTTACTGGCAAGCCAAGTTGTTTCATTCTCGTAAACAAGTCTAGGGCGAGGGGCACTTTACCAAGCTGTAAGGCCGCTTCTGCTGCGTTTTGTATGGCGATCGGATTGCGACCTGAGGCCATTAGGTCTTGTGCTATGAGAGCTATTATAGTGGAAGGCTGGAAAAGGAACTTTTGGTTAGTATCATTATGTATTCATATTAAGTATTAGATTTGAAGGCTACGAAAAAAGATTTTTATTTCAGTATCATTATAATTTTTTGATGGCAAAAATTACATTGTAGACGAATATATTTTATGTATTCTCTGTTACAATGTAAGATACACAAAAAATAAAATGTTCTCTTAGGTATATACCCTGTTAAGAATTATAATTATCGGGCTAAGAAATGAGTATTTGTTATTTGCACATTACTGCCCAAATAAATTAATAAATATTCAATATATATTCTGTCTGATTTAGTATATTCTTTATTGCACCAGAAAAATAATACAGAAATTAACATTAAAAAACAATATAATTATGCAAAGGCGGACTTATCTCTAAAAGAGATCTCTTCTCTTATTTAAGATCTTTTAGTTAAATGAAAAACAAAGTGTAAAAAAATTATAAATTTCAAAAAATAGAAAAATTTAGCAAACATTCTAAAACTATAACTTAAACCTCACTTACCACAGAAGCCTTCACACAGTCTCTAACAAGGCTTCGTCCATGCAACCCTTTATCATCTTTAGGCCCAAACGAAGGCAACGGCAAACACTTATAGACCTCCAATGCAACCATTGGGTGATTTTGAAACACTAATAATGTCGCCACGCTTTGCATGTATGGAGTTATTGATGGCGCTTGCAGTATTTCAGGTGGTAAGTATTTAAGTACCTGTAGTAAAAAATTAATTATTATAAAAGTCTTCTCACCATCCGAACAGGAAGAGAACATAAAAAATTGCTGAAATTAGACTGTTGCTGTTAAGTTGAGGATAATGAAAGTCACTAACTGGTTCCCGATTTATTAACAAGATGGTACAATTATACAGACTGTGACGCACTTTGATACACACTATATTTTAAATATGCAATGCTTCGACTTTTATACATGATATATGCCAAAAAATATGAGATACACAGATGTCAAAAATTTTAGTCATAGAATACATAACTTACTAACTGTTTACTTTAATACCTATGTATGTGTGTATATGGCACAAGGCCAAAAATATCATCTAATATTATCTTAAAGTATTTTAAACTGCTATATATAAATTTCTGAATACAATTTAATAGTGAAAGGAATACTAATAAAACACAAAATTACCTGAGGTATTGGTTCATAATTGGCAACAGCGGCCAAAGTTTTGACAATATCCATAATATGGACCTCGTCAAACTTAACTCCAGAGTTTCTTGCATTTTTCATTTCTTTTAAAAGAAGGTCATTCTTTTTATTAAAAGCAAAGGCTCGGGCAGTGGCTGTGTATGTGTTTATTGAGAGTTCAAGTTTTAGAGACTTCATCATTGTCAATATTTCTTGAATGTTGTCTAGATTTCTGAAATAAATGTTGATTATTTCTTATTGGTTGATTAATTTATTTTAAGAAATATATCCTTTCTTTGAAAAAATATAATATTTGTATTGTTGTAGACATTTTTGAACATGAAAGGCATGAAACATGAAAGGCAAATTTCATTTCATTTCATTTCATTTCTATTAATAGAAAATATAGATTCAATATATACTTATATGTGTAGTTTTTTTGTAGAAAATATTACATTGAGAACTATCCATACCCATTCTTCCCTTGACAGATGATCAGAGAATTGAATACATGTTCCGTAGCTGGTAAATCCTGAGATTTCATGTTTGATATAACCTCGGTGCACTGATTGATGTCACCTGCCTAAAATAATATACACCATGACTTAACAAATTTAATATTCACTCCAGAAATTTATATTAATTCAAACAATGTTTGACATAGAGGTAAGTCATAAAGACATCTATGAAATTTTGACTTATTAATTTTCATATTTTTAACACGCTTTTATTAGCTTGAGATGTATGTATGTATGTTACAGAATCTTTGAGCTCAATTTGCACCAGTTTTGAGAAATCCGATAAGTTTGGAACTTTGCACGTGTCAAGGGTGGATGACAATGCAATAATTTGATAACAGTTGCCCAGGATCCTTATTAGGACTCTGTAGTGGAGTAAAAGAGACAGAGGTAGCGCGCGATCTGCGCATGACTGCAGTTTTGGGCTTACTCTTTCGGACTAAGCATGTTTTTTTTTTGGTTTTTTTTTTAACTATTATAATTATTATTATTTTTAGAACAAACAAATTTCTTTAACATTCATATTTTACTTTATACCGTTTAACTATGGCTTACCTCTCCTAAAGTCCTCAAAATCAACTCAAATGTGGTCAAATTAGGCTTCACGGATCCCATCTGAGAGAGGAATGAACTGACAGTGAGTGTCCTATTGTTGGCTATGTAGGCTCTTAAGAGTTCATTATAATGATCCACATCAAATTTTGTGTGAGGCCTGTAATTATAATAAAGTGTATGTTGTTATAAATATAAAATAACATTATAACTTGGATATTAATATACAACATAATCTCATTCTGAGATCTGATTATTCCGAGTAATTTTTCACATCTAATTACAGATTTAAAAATCAATCAATTTGTTATCAACTGGTAAGGCACTATTTATTAAAATGAACTTTTTAGATTTAAATAGCACATTAAAAACATTAAAATGTATGTATAAAGAATACTCGAGACATTGATGGCAGTACTTCTTTACCGAAAATTTACAAGACTTACTTGATTGTATTCCACACCTGTTCAACTAAAGCCATTCTTGAATTTGGAGTTTCGTCGGGAAGTAGATCTGTGCAACATTTCAATATAAGCAATCCTTGTCTCTTTGACGACGTATTTAATTCCTTAATTTTATTAATGACTACCATTAAATCATTTTTATAAACTCTATTCTTTTGATGAATATCTGACGATAAATTAGCTATCAGCTTTTCAAGTAATTCTTCCTTAGATACTTTATTTTTCTGAACCGTAGTTTCTTTTGAAGGCTGTGACGAGAAGGTTATGCCATTGATATTGCTAACTTTCTCTGCAGTTTTTGTTTTACTTTCTGATGCATAAAATCTGTAATTAACCAGTATATGTTGCAATACATCAGATAATATTTATAAGAAGATAAAAATATAGTATGATTTATAACCTATCCTGAATATATCGACAGCGACATAATGCTGGTGAAGTTACTTTTTTATTTATGAAAAAGTTGTTGTATTTTATGGCTCTACTGGCACTTGTTAATTTTATAAAATGCCGAATTGACATTATAGAAAAAATTTTAATTTTATATGTATATACTTTTTTGCGAAATACTTAGAGATATTAGTTGAAATAAATAATCGCCGGACATTTGAATTTGACAAATAAATATAAAAATTAAGAACTGTCAAAAAATAATTACAGATAATTTAAATTTCACAGATAGAATATATGTTACATAGATATAGAGTATAGACACTAAACTAAGGTTAAGTTAAGGTTAGATATCTATCTAATAAAGAAACGCCAAAAATATTAATTACAGATACCTATAAACATTTCACATTGTCATCATACAACATTATTATAATATCTAATCGAAACAACCAACATCAAATATGTCTAAAGTAAAAACTGCATATTTACTTAACAGTTTACATAAATACAATAAATATTGTAGTATAAAAGTAAATCATTTTCTCTGAATACATTCTTAGATACCTTAAAAGCTTTTTAAAAATGCACTTCAGTTTCTAGGTTAGACGGAATTTCTAGTTAAAGTCCTGTTTTAATAGATATTTGTTATATGCTTATTGCAAAAAACTTAAGGTAGCGCTTTTACTTTTATAGATATCGAGTTATTCCACACTACCTGCACTATCTCAAATATGCTGACTTTCCTCTACATACCTATGTATCTGTTTAAAAAACATTACCCTCCTTCTAACGCAACTTTTTTGCTACTATTTAATTTTACGCCATATATAAACAATTGTAACGAAAAATCTAAATCTTGTATAGCTTGAAAATTGCCAGCGTCAAACGATAGATATCTATCATGTAAATGCGCCTTTAAAGTTAAACAATTTTGTTAAGCAAGTATCCGAACAACAATTTTTTGAATATTGGTCATCATGTAATGCAGCCGAACTTCACACTACAGTATTAATTTCGTTTTCGGGTAGAGATGCTTTGAAACACGTGGCGCTAGTGTTCTCCGTCCTATAGTGTGACTTTGATTGTCAATCGTGGATGTGGAATGTTTTGTGTTGTGAGTGAATGGTAGTTATAGGAATTGTTGCAATTTCATTTGTCATGTGGTGAGTTTTACAATTTTTAATGTATTGATTATTTCATTCTGTTAAAGAATAAGACGATAATTCCATTCTAAGTGATGTAAATTGTGTTTGGTTACCGTCTGTCGACCCGGCCGTTATTTGACCGCCATCGCCCAAGCCTGCTGACGACTGACGAACTAAGAGGCTCCGCCTTTTATACTATGACAGTCTCATAATCCTATCTTTAGCTACTTTTAAACATTTGTCTGTCTTGGAATATGGGTTTCTATATTTAATGAAGATTTCACTTTAATAAAATCAGTCATGAATCTTTCAAAAACAACTTGTTTTTTAGAAATCAGAATAGTAAAATGTTACAATTTAGTTACCGCCTTCGCGCCGATGAATCATGACGTTAACTGTTTTAAAATATAATCATGTAGATCGATAGATTAGTTACCTAATTATAAAATAATTGATATCATAACAGTTTTTGAAGTAATAGAACCCACTCTGAGAAGTTTTGATAATTTAATGCAAGAAGACGAAAACGAAGTTAGCATGATCTCTAAGTTAGTAATTATATTCTAATTAAATTCAAAATATTTTGATTTTAATTTAACATAGTAAAACTCTTAGGCTAAGTTACTTTAGTCATTTAGGTTAGTTACCTAGAAGTTGTAAAAATTTAAATAGATGTTTTTTAATTAGTGCATTTTAAAAAAATGAACAGTTATTACTTTGATAAAGCTAAAACAATGTTAGAATTGATTGTAACAACTAATTACGATGATTACTCTAATTGGAATCATAGCTACGGTGTTGTTAATTACCCAAAAGTTGATTCAGCTTTAAAAACAGTTATGTTGTTATTCTGTTACTTGTGAGCTTTAAGCAAATTTTATTCAATATAATATGATAAATCACTCAACAAAATAATTTTACGTTTATTTCTTATATCATCATTATTATCTTATTTTTTTTGCTTACATTTATAACTACTGGTACTAAACTTTTACCTGCAAAAAATTGTAGTCCTTAGAATTAAGTTTAAACAATTTGCAATTTTATAAGGCAAGATGAAATAGTACCAAGGTGATTGTCGGCCAATTTATTCAATTAGGCAGGTCATTGATAGAACTTCTCCAAATTTGTACTCAATTGATTGTAATTGGGTGATTACAGCAAGACTCAATAATTTATTCTACCTATCTACTAGATGATTATTACCTAATAGAAGGTCACTAGAAGATTATTTCTTGTCACAAGCATAAGAGCAGCTTAATTTTACTCAATTTGTTGACTTATGCATCCTATAGCATTCTATCACCATAATATACCTATTTTTTTTATTGCAAATAACAATAATTTCTTAATCTTCTATCAACGGTAGGCTACAAACAGTTGTAGCATGTAGGTATATTGTTAATTCAAAAAGGTTTCCACTTGAAATCCTGGCAGAATCACCATGAAAAGTACTGAAAAAGGAATATTAATACCTAATGAAGGGTACATATGCTGCATTCCATTGAAGGTCAAAGTGATGGAGTTTAAGGGACGAAAGACCAAATATTTTAGTCAATATCAATCCTAATGAATGAATGTTAATGCCAGTTTTGTGCAAATTTTTGGGAGTTACTGATATAAGACAATTTACCTATCCTAAATTGAAATAGGAATTCATATTGTCAGCGATAGTGCAGGGCCTCAGAACATTACCCCACAAGGTCCAAGTTTAAATAGAATTTTACATCATGTCATTAAACCTTAAAGTCATATACAATATTGCACTATCTCCGCTGATGTGTTCATGAATAAAAAAGATATAATAAAAATATTTATCTTATCACATAGGTACTTAATTCACAAGAGAGGGATTGTTTTTAAATATAGCTGCAATATAACAAACAATATATTGAAAATTTTATCAAACAAATTTATGTAAAAATGTTGATCATATTTACTCTTGGTGTTTTAGATGTAAAATTTTATCATAACTTTAATTCATTTGAATGTACACAATGTAACGATAATTATTTTATTAAAATAGTAATATTCTGAATTTAAATCAGATTTCTATGTGAACACTAATAGAAATTCTGTCCTAACTGGATTGTATTTTTTTATTTTGTATAAGTTTATTTTATTATACTACTATCCTACACTAAAAAAATACTACCACAGTAATTTTGTTGTTTCAATATATTTATAGAGTGACAATGAGTCTCATTTATACCATTGCAATAATAATTCACACCTCAGCATTCCATAAACTTTCACTCTCACTAATTAAACTGTGAGAAACACATTTGAATAGATTGTTTAACTTTTCCGACTATTTACATTTTTTATCTTTAGACTTTTTTGTATTGTGGTCAGTAGGCAATTGTTCTTTCAATGTCACCTGTGTGAAAATAACAGTACCGATATGTAGGCTATACAATTTTTTTGGGAATAATTTGTAAAATATTACTTTTCCTTTGGATAATTGAAACATAAATTAACGACAATTTTTTCGAAAAGTTGAATAAGATTATACTCTTTTCAGTTTAAAGGGTAAACTAAAATGGTGGTGCCAGTGGCATCATCTGATGAGCAGAAACATGGCTTTTATTTAAAAAAAGGTTTTTGCTAAAATATTAATTATGATTAAATGAATAGATAGAGATTAAACAAATTGCGCTACATTATTTCAATCACGGGATAAAATGTCCAAATCATTGGGCTTGTGTGTTTTGAAATAAAATTCGATCTACTGGTCAGAGCTTGTACATCTTAAATTTTTATACGTTTCCTTGATTGATGCTGGATTTTATTCCAGAATATATCTTAGCTATTTCCAATTAATTATCGCTCAAATTATCTAGTCTTTATTGCTTTGATCAATTATATAAAGAATGAATGCACTGCAAACTTAAACGCTCTAGATGCGAACAAAATAGGAAGAAATTATAAAATAATTCATTGAAAAGGAATATCCTGTATCATTTGTTTCGGTATGTGCCTCGTTTGTCATGCACGACGGTGCCCGCAGCGGATGGCAACTGATTCGCGGAAATGTACGTAGGTAAGTGGCAAGCGTTTAGCGGTGAACATTTGCGAAACGTTTCATTCATTAACGCTATATTTATGTTCATTAATTTATGAACCGTTTAAACTGATTACGGTCCAAATAGAATGTAATCGGTCTTACAGATAAAACATTCTGGAAAGGCATTCTGAAAACATTTTGTAATTGTTGTAAATGAGGAATCGTTTTAAATTGAAAGATAGAAGAATATCGTTTTCAAATGTTCAATTTACACTTCGAAATGAATGCAATGAAAATTAGTTGAATTTAACCAACAATTTCACGCGTGAACGTCAAGTTTCATAATGATTTATTTAAAAGAAATTTAGGTACCTTTCCTATTTGAAATTTCATAATGTCAATTCAGCGTAAGCTGCCTATTGTGTTCCACAGCCTAAACAATAAATACCTTGACTGCGGGTTTATTTGATAATAAATCAAGGGGCTATTAGTTGAAAACTATCGATATCGCAACATGCAACATTGTAACGTTTCGAGTCAATTTTTTTGTACTAAAATGCCGCCTTTAATCGTCGGCGTTAATGCTTTGATAGCGATAGGTATTTGACAATTAATCCGATCATGACTAACGTGATTAGTTTTTTATAAAAATAAAAAATTGTTTAACAGTCATTACTTTTATCAATGAACGGGTAAAAATATATATCGAGCGACATAATTATGTAGGATATTCCTACCTACACATTTTTGCAGCTTATGTTATGATCGCGCAAGTTGTATCATTTGCTGACGTAACGCGCATCCTGATTGAGATAAAAATATATTGTAAGAGTAGGTTCATTATTAATTATGTATAAATACCATGTTGGGGCTTAAGGTAACAACGTTCTTATATTCTCTTATCAGATTGTGTAAAAGTTTGTGACAATTCTATGTAATTTCGCGTAGATATTATGAATTACACATTTCAATCGTTCCACAAATGGCCAACACTTCGTGTATAACACAAAACTAAATTCATACTAGTTAATAGCCTCCTCCTTTTAAAGACTGACTAAAAATGTCAATTTGGTAAAGTAGGTAGGTACTAGGTAGTTACTGCAAAGTAAGTAATAAAAATGAACTTGAACTTGAAAATAAGGTAAATGCCACATTTTTGCTCATGTCGCGTAACGTTCAAAGTGCCACTTTGAAACGCAAGATTCATGGTCATTTTTTATCAACATTTTTTTAATATTGTTACTTATCATATTAGTATGTTATCGCTTATGTTTAAAGTGCACCATACACGGCACGATAGATGTATTGCGACTCCTTCAATCAGCCAATTCTGATCACATAGTTCGCTTTTAACCTCCTTGAGATTTCGAGTTCGCTTGCATTTACATGGGTCGGCTGTTTCACGAAACGTACACGGTCATGCGACTAGCGGATTTACAGTTGAGCCAGTCGCAAGACTATCATCTTATAGTAAATGGCTTCTTTAAATATGTTAGCCGGAAGATTTAAGTAACTTATCTACCACCTAGCGCGATTTCATGATGCATGTGATTCCTCTTTTAAAGTTAAAGAAACAGGTTCGTATAATATGTAAGTCCTTGTATAAGATATCATCAAAACAATACTAAAATCAAACAAATAGTCGTTTTCATGTGCTAAATTTAACATTATTAAGAATGATGTAGCAAAAGGAGGACAGAAACGGGTAGTATTAATCGTATAAACAGTATCAAGCATGCGAGCTAACATTTGACTGTCAGTAATAAATGTATTGTGTCGTAGCGACCTACTTAGTCTAGCATCTGGGTACCACGAGGCCTTGGCATCATTAGCAGGCTAATCCATACCAATATTATAAATAAGAAAGGACCTATGTCTGTCTGTGTGTTTGTTTGTTATATTTTACGTCTGAACCGTTAAAACAAATTTGATGATTTTCGGAAAAGATATAGGTTGGACCTTAAAGCACCTAGGCTGTCTATTGTTGCAAAAATCAAATTTATAAAGGGACATTTATAAAGAAAAGAAAATTTATACAAGGGAAAATAAAGGGTAACTGTGACAAGTAACCGAAAATGTCTCAAAAAATAGGCACCTCTTTACTACATTAAAGCATAAGCTATTTTTTATTCCGAGTAAAACAGTCGTTACTCACATACATGTATTTAATATTCAGACCCATTTTTTCCTTCTTTATACGCTTTTCGACAAAAGACAGCCCAACAAAAGTTAGCCTATTTTTAGTATAACCTTTTGGCATTTATCAAATGTCTCTTGCTCTTAACCTTTGTTATATTGAACAAAATCGCTAGTTTCCAGCGGTTCCGAGTTAAAACATTGAAATACTCTTGAATTCTTACTGTTATATCATTGGCAATTTCCGAGATTAAGCAGCCTATCTCGTTCACCCAATAAAACTGTGACCTAATTCTAAAGTGAATAGAAGTAATAGAATGTTAGTATAATTGCGCCATCTTAAAAATCTTGTCGAACCGTATGTGTATTTTTAGTAAGAACTGAAGTTGATACCAAACTACAGTTGTTTGGCTTTGCTGTCTTTTGCTTTGCTTTCAGTATCTATAACACACCCCTAAACCACAGAACCTTTATTTTAAAAACATCAATCAACAGCAGATCATGTCCCAAGAGGCTTGCTTTTACTCTGTAAACATGCAAATTTAGCAGTTCCAATGTAATATTCCATTACAAATTAACACGAAATTAATTACGTCCAAGTACCTACCTAGCGTGCTCAGGTCGAAATTATTCGTCGGCCATAATTGCTTTCGTTAGCCGAATTTGAGCCAAGTGCTCTCGTGATTAGTGAATGGAGGTTAATAATGGTCAATGTCGAGCTCGCGTTTGGCAAACCCGCAAATAATTTATCACCTCAAAATATTTGCCGTTTCGTCAGCGATTATCTTTGTAATTATTCAAAATGAATGTTGTATAATTAAATCTACATATACGAAAAGTAATAATTCCATTTACCAAGTTCAGTTAAGAGTTCGCTACGTAATAAAACACTTGACTAAATTATACGATAATGATTATTTGAATGTTTAGTATTTTTAACAATAATAAAACATAGGTATTACTAATATTATTTTACAACGTATGATTAACTTAAAAAAAAAACAATAACTAAGTTTTCAAACAACGACTTCACTTAAAACAATTCAACTTTTTACTCTAACGGCGTTTACTTGAAACGAGCTCAGATTTGTACGAACACATCGCGTTGTTGTAATTACACTTAATTAATATATAATTGTATTGTTGCAGGTTATGTGTGCGTATCGTCAGATAAGCATAGTGCTGTGATAGTTCGAACAATACAGAGTGGAATGGTTCCGGAGCATCGGAGGAGTCTTGTCGATGTGAGTGTCTTAGCCTATTATTATAAGAAATTAAACCCATGTAGGTCAATATGAAATGAAGATCAATATTGACACAATGGTCTAGTTTTCTTTGACATTAATACCGTCTTTATTTAGAGGTGGAAATGTTATTTTCTTGGCCAATAAGAAATGGGTATTAACAAGGGACATATTGACTAAAAACGCAAAAAATAAATTGGTTAAAAAAAAAAAAAAATGTTTATCGAAAACAGGAAAAGTTGAACATTTGTAAATACAAATGCTAATTTTGTTAATAATTTGCAAGTATTTTGTAACTTAAATCTTAAGTCTACAAATAAATGAAAAATTCATTGCATTAGTTCTTAGTCAAACTTAACGTTAACAGAAATAGCATCACGTACAATATTCATCTACCAAGTGTCATAAAGCTTTACGAAGCCCGCTAACAACATCAATAACAAGTACGTGAGAATTTATATGCGTAATCACGACAAGAATATATTAAAATAGATACACTTCCCTGACCAGAAAGTCTACAAAAGTAAAAGAATAAAAAACCGTTAATGCAGAATAGTTTATTCTATTTCATAATAAGAACTCATCAACGTCTCAAATATTGGGTTTAATGCTCAGCATGAAATTTCTAGTAACGCTATTAGGCTAGGATACAGACCTTTATACAGCGAACAAACTCCTACGTGCCTTCTCCATCCTACGAAACATTGACGAAATTCCCTGTACCTGTATGGCACAACTACAAGCTAATAAAATTGAGAATTGTTTCAACTACGCAGCTCTTTCCTGGAATCTATTGCATTTTTCTATCCAGTCTCATGTCTTAAAGCCCATATGGATTGTCTTTAACCCAGTCTTTTGTCGAAAGTTCTGTGTTTTAGTATGATCATCTTCTG
>DVXP01000497.1:0-19988 GCA_018235645.1 Junonia grisea | reverse complement strand
AAAGACGCACTACGTCTTTCACTATTATCTATACTACCCCCACCCTATGAGTTGACAGACCTGTGTAAAAGACCGTGCACAACCCTAATGATATTGACATTGACATATGACATTTGATGTTTTTATGTCAACAAACAATCTGGAGGTGTTTACTTAGATTTTTTTTGCTAAAAGGGGTAACAAAAATTTAAATTGTAAGCTTGTTAAATTTTATTTCGACAACTATTGTTGATATATATCACAAAAGGCAAATCCACATATCCAGCCTTATGATTGTATCATATATTTATTTCCTTCCTGCCTAAATATTGCAAGATGTGACTTTGCAAAATTTTAATCTTTAAAATTCATTGTTTTTTACTTTACAGTGTCATTTAGTTGTAAAATTTGTTAATTTACAATAAATAACATTATTCATCTCAGTTAAAACCGTGAGCTAACCAACGATTAGATTGCAAATAAAATTTAAAACACCAATAACAATACTCATTTCTGTATATTGCTTTAAAGAAAAACAACAATAAGGAAATAACCTAATGTGGAAAGAAATTCAGAGATCGCCGCCATTATTTTTATCATTTCAAAGAAAATGTAACTATCATATTCTTATCACTGACTACATAAAAATATGGGAAGTGTACTACACTGAAGTTGAATTTCTAAATTGCCTTAAGGTACCATATACATATAGAACAATTTTATTTAAATATTTTGATTTATATTTTTTATTGTGTAAAAAATATTATATTGAAACAATATTTTTACTATTTTACAACTATAATTTCTAAAGGAATAAAAACAATATGTTTGAGATTGTTATACAAGTGCTTTAGAGTTAATAACATCATTCTATCAAATGTTTTAGATATTATCTATTCTAGAAATTCAAGTCTTAAATCCTTAATGTTAACCCTACCAGGGCTACCCTTGACTAGCAAAAAAGTCAACTAAAAGAAATATTTGTCTTATTACAGGAAAGCAATTATGGGTTAGAAATCAAAACATCGGAACTCATTAAAAATGGTACAGAAATACTTTCGAATGCGAATAACCATGAAAGTTTAAAAGTTACACATAATGGCTCATTTCTCACAGTCTCTATAATGAGGCTATTTGGTTACCCTCTACACCTGACAATGAAACTAACTGAGGGATCTTCTGAATTGGTAAGAGGTTATGCTTTGACTTTATTCTTAAACTAGCATACTGCACCAGTTTTACATGTATAAAGGAAAGTTTATAAAAGGCTATTATTAGTATTGTGGCAAACAATCTTTCCACTCACATTTGCTCAACAATTTAAACTTATATAGTTTATTAATCACCTGATGCATTTTTATAATGGTATAATGCAATCTTTTTTTAAATGATTTGTCTAAGTCATAGGAGTAGAATTATAGACTAACAATAACTGTTGGAAAAATCATCAAAATTGGACTCATACTTGGAAAATATGAGTGAACAAATGTATTAACATGCATACACTTATAAAATTTCACACATATGCTTAGAATCTGGAATAGACTGACATACATATGTTAACATAGACTAATATGCCAGAATTGTACATTTTTAAGACTACTTCATATAGGTGGAATTGATTATTTATATTAATAAAATAAAAAGTATGTTGCTTTGTATTAACATGCAATTGAACGTAAATGTCTTTTTAATATCTAAACTTATTTCATTTAAGATAATTATTTTGCAGTTTTTTCAAGAGGTGACTCAAAAATTATTAGAAACAATTAAAGATTTAAGATGCAGTGAACAGAAATTACGTAAACTACTTAAAAGTAAAGATGAAGAAATTAATGAATACAAGTTGTTAGGCGGACAAATCAGATATAGTGAGTATACAAAATTAAAGGGTCTTCTTTTAACTTATAATTTTATATATATACGCATAGCCTTTATGTAATGTCAATTTTCTTTAAAAATGTGCCCATATATTATTATGATTATATGTAGAACAAATTTATAATTTTACTATCAGTCTGTGGCATTGTAACCTCCAAAGAAATTGACGAATTTTGATGTTCTTTTTTCTTTTGTTAGCTGATGAAATCAAGATTGTTGTTAGCTATTATCTATGAAGATCTCCTCTTATGATCTTAATTACAACTTCAAGGAAGTAATTCAATAGATTGAAAATTTTCTATACTATCACTTCAACAATAGTATACATAGCTCGTTAACCTTGACCAAAGTATGGCAAAAGTATTAAATTAGAGCTTGTGAGAATAGTTTTAATTAATAGGTTGATGAATCAATTGTGTTTTTAATTTTTTAATTCACAGCTGCATTGCCACCATATAATGATGAAGTACACATGGGAGAACATTCTGCTTATGATGTAAATTTTGGCGAGGCAGAGATCCCAAATTATCTTATAGAAATGAAAGTTAATGTTACTAGAAAAAAATCCATGTAAGTTCTTATTTCAAAATTACCTAGGGGTTAGAATATCTGGATTTAAACCGAATCATACTAACAGGCTATCACTAGAAATTCTTAGAGACATCATTTTTATGAATAATCCATGGCTCAATAATATGGCCAGACCTATCTGTCTCATAATAATAAGCGATTACTTAACATATAATTTACTTGATACTGCTTGTATATTGTGAAACGGATCCTTACATATGTATATCCAAACAACTCAAAATAAAACTATTATATCTAAATAAGGAGGCCATTATCCATTGTTGTAACATTTACGGGTTAATGTAATTTTTTAAAGAGGTTTACATTTTATAACTTACTGTCCTTCTGGCTGCAATATACCTTATTATTCTGGACGACGCCAACGCGTCGTTAACTTCGCGTCCCTAACTACAGAGGGAATTTCATCAAAACCAGTAATGTCGCTGCAACACCCCATCCGCTGCTGCTCATGTCACCCAATAACGACTTGTACCATTAATTTGTACTAATATTATAAAGAGGAAAGATTTGTTTGTTTGTTTGTTTTGGATAGGAAGCTCTAGTATCTCCTGTGAACATAGGCTACATTAAATTTTCAAAAAAAAAAAATAGGAACACCAGCGCAAAGCTGGTTCGGTCTGCTAGTAAATAATAAATTGACAAGATTTGTCTTAATTATTTCAGGGAAGCGGATGTTGACAGTAAGCCAATAATAAAACAAGAACCTGCAACTCAAGAGAACAGGGAACAAGAACAAGAATCTATTAAAGTTGAACTGCAACCAATTATTCCAACGCGCATGAAGAAAAGAAAAATGCTTAAAATTTAATGCAAGATGAATTGAATTTATGAAATTATAATATTTGGTATTGTAAATCTTAAATATTTTGTATATGGTATGTAATATGGTATATTATTATTTTTATGTTTTTACTCGGATCTCTTATAAGATCAGACTGTAGACTTAAATATTTTGTATATGATATAAGTATTTTTGTTTTTATGTAAAATGTACTCTGATCTCCTAAAAATTATAAAACAAATTCAATGTTTTCTGCGCTACTAAAAATAATAATGTATATAATTTTATGTGACCACAAGATACTGGCATATTTTTTATTTATTATGGATGTATTTTTTATTTATTTTAATTAACATTGAAATGGCTTTAATTTTTTTGTATGTCACATCTGACATACGAAAAAATTAAAATTTATGTAGTATACATATATGTTTTTTTTTCTGTAATAATAATATTAATTTTTTACTATGATTATGACTTGGTATCTACTTCTATTTTCTATCTACTTTTTCTTTTTTATCATCAAGAATTTGCTAAATAATGTAATCTTATTTCATTATAATTAATTGTTTTTTTTTTTCAAAATAAATATAAATATTATTATTTTTATTGCATTATAAGTAATATTATATTATAAGAGCTGAGATGGCCTAGTGGTGCGAACACGTGGATCTTAAGCAAAGGTCATGGGTTCAAACCCTGACCAGCACCGCTGGATTTTCAAGTGCTAAATTCGTGTTTAAATTCATCTCGAGCTCGGCGGTGAAGGAAAACATCGTGAGGAAACCTGCATGTGCCGGAAGAAATTCTGACACATGTATATTCACCAATCCGTATTCAGCGGAGTAGCGTGGTAGATTAAGCTCCATAACCTTCTCCCTAATAGGATATGAGGCCTATTCCCAGCAGTGGGATATGTACAGGTTGTGTCACGTCATGTTACGTATAAATATTATTTATTTTGTACCATAAATATCCTATGTCCCGCAGTGGACTGCGATTGGCTGACGACGACCACAAATTTAGCATTGTATACAATAAAACGAAAAATTTGTAATAAAATTTTATTAGTCATACATAGAACTAAAATCGAGTTGTGCCTCTGAAATTACAATAATGTAACCCATTGGAGTTTTTTATTCCTTAATATATCAACAATATCATTATTCGTCTACTCATTAACTACTATACTATAACAAAAATATCAATAATTTACAGTTTTAAGTTTCAGGTGATACAAATGAAATAGTTTTATTATGTACCTATTAATTTTTTATGTTTTTTTTTTAATGAAATAATCAAAGAAAAAACAGTAAAATTAATGTCCTTAAAAATAAAAAATAAATTTGCTGAACACAATATTTTTTAAAGTTTTCAAAATTTAGTACAAAAATGTTTTCACTTAATAAAATGATACCTACCTAGTATGAAATGTGTATTGTTCCATTTTTACTCTAAATTGACTACAAATATATTGTTAGTTATTAGTTTAATAATTTTGATGTACAAGAAAAATGTATTACATATTAAAATGAAAGGTTGACATTTGTTTGTCTTTCTATATATGTTACCTTTTAGACAACGAAACAATTAAAATTTAATAATAATTTATCCGAAATACATATAAATTAATCTCCAATGCCATCACATTATGTATAACTTTGCCCATACAATACTGTAACATTTTTTTTTTCTACTTTTAGAAGTTTAAAACTTTTTATTAAGTTAATTAAATTCGTAAAGTGTGCTTACTTTTGAGTCCTTATTCTGGTGAGCAAATCGCGTCGTTGCGTAAGCTAAAAAAGTATATAATATTTATAAATAGTTAAGCCGTACACATTTAAGGCTTACTCCGATATGAAATTTCCAACGATGATTTTTACAAATTAAATATAAAATTAAACATAAATAGTCTACCTATATTAGGCTATATTTTAAATTTAATAGTGTAATTTATTTATAACCTGACACGAAATTTGGCTGCATTCTTTTTAAGAAGTTTTATTTTTCTATACGTCGATACTCGATAGGTACTTTATATGTGTTCACATACTTTGTCTACTATTTTTGGCCATAAAGTCAAAATTTATTTCTTTTCTTTTCTAGAGTACATACTCTATGTAATGCACTATTTCATAAAGAATTATGTACAGTCTAAACTTTTAGCCGATTTCTATCTAAACAAGTGAATAAAATTGCGACAGGTTAAACACGCAAGAGCACACAGATTTGCGTAAAGCGTGCGTACAGTCTATCGAAGAGCCAGAGTTACAAAATGATGTGACTTTAAAGTAAATTTCCGGTCGCCATTGAAAATTACTTGAGATTTTATCATAATCATGTCCTTTTGGTTTTTGTTAATTTTTCATATATTTTTAAACCATAGTAACCGTGAGAAATTGGACGTGTTAAGTTAAATAATTAAATTTTTTCTAACACGACTTAATTAACGACAATCAAAATATTTTGTCTTGAGTATTTTGTTCATTTATATCGTACTTTCCTAAATATAAACATTATTTGATATAATAATACTGAAATAATCTCAAGCATTTTTAAAGCGCCTACAATATTATTAATAGCAAACGTCTTCTGTTGTGTGCTGCATCGTTTTACAACTCTGGCCCGAATAATTATCACATCTACAATAATCAATCTACTGTTTATAATTCACTATAAAACCCTTTTTTATTTAGTATAATAATATGTCACTAGCAAATGTTTATACTAGAAAATCTAATTTTAAACTATTTCGACATGAAGTCATGAATGCTTCGATCCAAGTTACTGCAACAGACTGTCTTCTTTCGGTATAAAAATGTTTTTTTTTTCATGTCAACGATGTAGTTGTCTGTTATAACATGCGTAGACTTATTAAATTGCGATAATAAGTGATATAGGCTAACAACTACACTTTGACACGTCTGTTTCCGATTCAGAAGGCTTTATTACGTTGTCCCTTTCTTTTAGCTCGAAAGCGTCAGCCTGTAAAGACAAATAAAAGTGAGTTTATTATTATGAATAAATATTTTTAGTTAGTTACAAATTAAGTGTGATTTCCGTGGGTGAATATCTTTTGTCGCTAACTTGTCTTACTACTCAAACATACCTACTTATTAACATACTCAAAAATACATTCTTGTCCAATAATAGATAATAATAGGTACCTAGGTATAAAGTATAAACGCTTATGTGTGCGTTTTTAGTCTTTTATCACAAGGCTTAATTAATTAACACAACATTGATTACCTAAAGGAACTACACCAATTATTTTTTATCAATATTTGTTATGATTGCAAAAAATCGTACACCGAGATGACAAAAGTCCGGATATTCCAACACGCAAGATTGTCCTGTATAAAATTTCACGTCTAAAATGACGCTTAGGATATTCCCGTCGACGGACAATACCATCCGGTAACATAAGGCGCTTGAGAAATTATTCGACCACACGCAAAATATCCGTTTTGGACGGATAATAATGATATTATTAACGTCTTACATTTTTTTTACTTTTTTAATGTACTTATGAGTTATTTCAAATTTATATCTTTTTACCTTATCTACGAGTATAGATTAAAAGTCAAAAATGACCATATTACAATTTTCGATCCGTTATTCACGATATTCAAAGGGATGTATTTTTTATAAAGACATCAAGGTATTTTAATTAAATTATTTGATGTAATTGTTTTTACACTGATATACTGATACGCTACCTGCGATTACTCGTAGGTAAGTAGGTAATAAATAAGTATTTTTTTTAATAATTTTTAATTATTTAGGAAATTATGTATTTACCTTGGTTTCTCGATATTCACGTATTTTTCTGGCTAAAGTCACGAATGCTTCTTCGATGTTAATGTTGCTTTTACACGATACTTCGAAGAATGGCATGTCAAAGTCATCAGCAATCTGTAAATGACGAATGCTTAAAATTAGTAGATATCTTATTAAAGAAAAAAATTAAAGACTTATTATTCTTATTGATCTCACATATAATTCAATTTTAAGCTTCATTCAACAATTAAACGTGCTCTAAAGTCGCCTATTATAACGATATTTCAGGATAAATTAATAATACAGTACCTAAATTACAATAATAAATATTTATTGTTAATTTCAACAGATACAAACACTTAAAATCATCCTGCATAACAATAACAATTAGTCTTAGTTGACTTTTTTTATCAAAATATTAATATGAAGTACCTAATTACTATTAAATATGAACACCAACATGTTTCAGTTTATTTTAAAAATTTTCCTCGTTAAATAAGTAGGTACCTTCTTACCTTTTGTATTGTAAATGTTATCTTTACTGTTAAATTTTCGTGTAATTGTGGTGTGCAATAAAGTACATATTATTATTATATGGTATGGTCAAAAATTTTTGACGCGGCTTCCCTCATATTCGTATATTAGTCTTACAAACTTAACAGTATTTACCCTTTACCCCTTTATAGAGCCGAATAGAATTGCGTTAATTCATTCATAGTGGATTCATAGTGAAATGAACATATATCTGCCACTTTTCTAGTATTTATCGTGTATCTAAGTATAAATTATATAGGACTCTAATTGTATATGTTACAAAAATACCTTTTGTCCTCTCTCCTTAGGAACTGCGCGATGATTTTCATGTACGTCGCATTTATTGCCAACTAAAACTTTGATGACATCTGGTGAAGCATACTGTAACGTATAAACATACAAAAAGTAATAAAAGATTTATTTCACTGTATATAAAACGCCTGATGTATATATAATATTTAGTTACGATATTAATATGTTTTGCGAATAATTTGTAACAGGAACCATTATACATACATCAAAAAAATTCAGACATTCACTCGTTTAAATGTTTATTGACGACAATATTTTCAACTTTTTTTCCTGAATAGCATATTTGTATAATAAAATATATCTATATGCTGTATAAATATTTTATGAGATATAGCTAATTATGTCAACACCAAATAAAAACTATAAACCTCGAATAGAAGTAAATAATATAATTATAATGATAAATAACATACCTCTTGGATGTTTCTTAACCAATAGGACAAATGGTTAAAAGATTCCAGGTTAGTGATATCGTACATAAGTATAATCCCCATAGCGCCTCGATAATAAGCCGTGGTTAAGGTCCTAAATCTCTCCTGACCCGCCGTATCCCATATTTGAAGTTTAATGGGTACTCCGTCAAGATTTATTATTTTCTGTTTGAAATCTATACCTGTAAGATACACGTCCATCTTGTTTATTTTATCGTCAATACATTTTAGAAATAGCTGATTTAGTAAATACATAGAAAATTATTAAATGAAACTAAAAGTTTCAAACGTTAAAAACATAATAAAAAGCACTGAAATGGCGCTGACCGTTTAATCTATTCCAAGCACGCTACAAAGAAAATATTTTACAAGAATAAATGTAATTTTCATAAACACAAATGCTTTATCTTTCTAATTTATATTATTTACTTAATTTCGGTATCGATTATATCTATAAATATTTTATCCAAAATTAACATCAAAACCATAAAGACAAAGACTTGCTAAATTCCTTTGTTCACAAAACTTAAAGTAAAACATTTAAAACCACAAATACATTTAAAAATAGCCTCAGCTGATGACAAAGAGCAATAAAAATAACTGTAAATAAGTCACTTACCTATCGTAGATATATAAATATCGTAATATCTCTCATCACAATATCTGTGCACGATACAAGTTTTTCCAACATTCGAATCACCCAAAACTAATAACTTATACGTAGCAGAAAAATCTAAAGCCATATTTTTTGTTTACTATGTTCAATACGCGGGTGGTAGCTCAAAACATCGGCTGAACTGTCAAAGTGAGAAAAATCAATGACGACAAGAGCGCATGTGCGGGATCACCCTTGTCTTAAAACAGTAACTAATATAAGATAATGCCCCCCGAGACCTGGGTTTTCGTTGCAACCGTCTATACCTACTATGACGGTGCAGACGGCGTATCGAACGACCTCGCGAATATAACTTTTTTGTGTTCCATTCTAATAATGCTAACGTTTTAGGCGTTGCTTCTCTTTGTCAGCGAAGTGTATCGAATTTATTCTTTAAATTAATCTTATAAAACGTTATACCACATGGTTTAACTAAAAATATGTTTTTCTTATTTTAAGAAATATTTTACAGTCGCCTCTCTGTCGCCTATTCGTTTTTATTGCGCATTAAATTTATTTAAAAGTACTTAAATAAATGTATGTCCTTAATAAAAATGGTATTCTGACAGAATAAGTTTATTATGAAGGTGCAATAAAGCACCGAAATAATTAGCATTTCGCTCGCTAGATTGCGTATCAACTGAGTATGAACCTTCCGGGTGTGGTGGGTGTTGTAGCTACATTAAGAGTTCCATTTATTTCATTTAAATCCCTTGCATATCTGACTGCTGCATCTCGGTGGCCCCTGTACTATGTAAATAGCTTATGTTCTGTATTAATGCGCCCACTTGCCTGAATTGAAGATCAGTTATCAGTCTCTGTTGGCGACTGTTGGTATTTTTATCCTATTTTTTTGAATTCAGGGTTAAATATTATTTATTGTTATAAAATGAATTCATTTATTTTGTATTTTTATGCCATCCTTAGAAATAAATTTGCACAATTACCTAAAAAGGAAATAATACTGTACGTTGTAGAGCGGAAACCCAAATCCGCTACCATCTCCGCTTCCGTCAAGGAAATCAACAAAATAAATACACTATTATTAAGTTTTATATAAATTAAAAATATACCTAAATATATGAGGCTTTGAAATTCATCTGTACTACCGGTTCGGCATCCTTTAAAAGATAGAAGTAAATCTAATTTACCGTTCAGAATCATCCGTCAGTCCGCAATGCAAATCTTTATTAAACATCACGGATTAACCTGGTAGGTCTGGGTAAAGGTAACTTAAGATTTGAACGATTCAATTTTCTTATCTGATATAGGTGCAACATTTTAAAATGATCTTGAAATACATATTACACGCTTATAAAATTCTTATGATTAAATCATTAATTAATAAAATTCGTAAAAATAAACTACCTACAGTAAAGAGAACAAAATAATCGGTAGGTTCCTGTTGACCTCAAGGGTCAAATAAGTAAACCTCATCACAATACATAAATATTTTAACGACGTTTCTTGAAATTGAAAATTCCAATTTCCAAGTAATAGCTCAAGTGCGTGATGCATTCACTTGACGTTCCGGGTCACACAGTAGCAGTGAGCTGTGTCACCATACATTACGCGGCCAGGAAGACTACAGCTTCATTTGTCAAAGAACCGCAACTCAGCCGCCAGCGCAGCTTGATGTATTGTAAATAGCTGCAATTTTGACATTCGCGTTCTGTTTGCCATTTACGTACCAGTCTATGCGTCTCGGTTCCCCCTTTAATTTTGCGGTAAATGATGAATGCTCTGTTGTTTAGGATTATTTTCATCATTATAACTTATGCTGGTGTTATTTGTTAAGATTGTTGACTTGTGAAATAATGTCGCCTTTGTATAATAGGAAGTGTAATATAAATTTATGAATAACTTTTGCACAAAGGTGTATTCAAAATTAGTACGTAATTTTTATGTGTTTACTTATCAAATAAATATTTACTTATAAAAGAAATTCATAAATTTTAATATGCCGGTCCATATTATAATCCTCTCATTTAATTTGCCATATTTTAATACAACATAGGTACTTCAAAAAGCATTCTACGAAGATTTATGACTCAGACTGTATGATTCAATAAAACCTAATAGGCTTCTAAACTAATTGATAAAGTTACCCATAACTCAAAAGATTACTTACGACCCATATTGGTGTCAAAGTACCAGTACTTGGCACTAAAATGCATTACTAAGAGTAACTATTCATATTATGAATAGTCGCAAACTTGGATCGTTGCCATTTTTACATTAATTATAACGAAAAAATATAGTAAAAATTATATATTTATCTTAAATAATTAATTCCCAAAAAAATAAAAAAAATCCTTTAAAAGTCCGCGTCAATTTAACGAACGAAAAAAAAAATAAAGAAAATATATCGACTTCAAAAACTAATAATTACTTACCTAACTTAAAGTACTTCAAATAATTATTTTTAAGGTCTGTGCCATGGCATGTCTAATGTCTTTCTAACCCATCAAATAAATCAATAAGCCAGTTCACCACATCACATAGGTATTACTTCATACGTTAAAAAATACTGAATCGATTGTGAGGACATGTACCAGTATACTTATTTCTTCGTATAACTCGTTATCCTAAGTACAAGTCAATAATATAGAATGGCCATAACACGAATAATAGTTTCGCTATCGAATTTATAACACTTTTCGTTTTTCTTCGAAAAAAATGTATAGGTACTTAACTCTTAACGTTCAACACTACAAGATGTTACCCATAAACGGAATTACTTAGGAATGACCAGACGCATTACTACTATAACGATCGTCATTGATTCGCTTTGATATCTTTTAGACTATAGCTTTTCATCTCCGCTTGACCCATTGTTTACGATACGGTCTTTATTATTTAATGAACCTGCGAGTCCGGTTGATTGTTACATAATGGTAACGCATTTGTGGGATCCGGAGAAGCTACGTCTTCAACTATTCTCATAGCTCTAACCACAGATACCTACCTACCTATTGCAGATTTGAACTTTCCTATCTACGACAATACTTCAATCAATCCCTAACAGAACGACTATTATATACGCAATAAACAATGAGTAGGTATAACAAGACAAAGGTCGTAAAAAATAAAAATACAATTCAATCAGAGTATCAAGTTTTTTTAATATCGAAATACATCATAGCGATACTTTTATTAAATAAAGAAGTAATTTCGCGTGACACTGATTAATTTGTGCGAAACGCATGCGGCTGGAGGTGTCGGTGTACGGTTTCTGTAACTCTTTTATTTGATGGAGAATGTTTGAGCGGTGGAGGCCGCCGAGCTGAGGTCACTCCGGGTTCGAGCGGCGGGTTCCGGGAATGCGTGTGACAAGCGCATGTATTGTTCGCAAATTGTTAAACGCAAGGTCCCATGTAAATGTCAGTTTAGTCGGCGCCGGCGCCGGCCTGTCGTTGGAAACATTGCTTTTCAAGCTCAGGTATTGCTTCAAATCCGGTCTCATTTTTTTTATTACCACATGTAGTTTAACCTTTTTAAAGCATTTTTAATACTATTGTGTAAGTAATTAATAATAAATATTTATTAAATAATAGCAATTGAATGTAGAGTATACGTTTCAACTTTTTAACGATAGGTCGAATTTGAAATTAACATTTTTTCAATAGACCGAACAAATTTGCCTAAACGAGCAACAGCAAAAGAAATATTGTATGCAATTTGTTAATTCAATATCTACATCATCGTGTTAGTCATGCTATCACCACCGCTAAATTTTCAGCTTTTCAGGAGAGTGCAAAAGTCCCGTCATTTTGTTTGAAGCTAGTATAAGCCTTTTATGACACATTCCTTTTATATCGATTTCTATTCGATATTTTTGGTTTACGATTTTTTACATGATGGCCTTTTTATTTTCTATATATTTTTTGTTCTCTATACAATTTCAAAACAGCCAAAATTGTCTTACGCAGTCTTAGTAGTGTTACGTAAGTTTTTCGTATAATAAACTTTATTGGATATGCAAATTACTGTCCCCCGTAAACATTCTCAGGATCAAAAGATTTAAAGAAATGTGTAGCCAGCTTTTAATGACTAAGAGATGAAATGATGATGAAAGCCTTGCAGCCCTTACTAACCGGGCATGAAACCGCAGCTATGTGAGCTATGATAATTTACCCCATTTCCAGTAAGAATGTGATGTTTCTGTTGTCCAGAAAGTCTTTTACAAGCTGAAGATAGTGGACTGGAAATCTGAAATCTACCGCAATCAAGCATTCTCTTGTAAAATTTACTACTGCATTGGAACAATTTCAGTTACAAATTATTTTGCAGCAATTATTAGAAGGTATTTGTCAGATTTTTAGACCTGCAGAAAGTATCATATTTTATGGCCTATTAGCCTCCTCAAATTAACTATTAGGAAAAAAATGTAGTTAATTAACTATTAGGTAAAATTAACCATTAGGTAAAATTGAGGACCTCAATTGAAAATTTAATGTAAAAAAAATTACTTCACATCGTACAGGTTTCTAAGAAAAGATAATTCAAATAAACAAACCACTTATAACTACATCTGTTACCTAATAGTTAATTTATTATATAAATCCGATTTTAAAAGCAGAATTTCACGAATGAGTAGTGTTTAGAAATAGTTTTGTATTTCCGCGTTGGACGAACTAGTATAGAATCGTTAATTTTTAATGTGAGAGTTGCACATAAGTAGAATACTTTTAAAATATAATATCAACAGAGAAATTCTTGATATACTTCGCAATATGTTACAAGCACATTTTCTACCAATAAACTTTATGTTTCCAGTCCATTACCTCTTTCGTTACATAAAATTAATAAATTCATTGGGACCGACAATCTTGTTAATTTTATAATTCTTAAATGTGTTTTGTAATCGATTTATTGATAGCAATATATTATATTAATTAATATCAAGATAGTCGTAGCAGCCTTGTAAGGTAGCTCTACATTTTACTATGTTAATGTTTTTTTTTGTAAAGAATAGTTACGTTTTATCTATTTTGACTACAAGTAATCAATAATGTAAGTATTCAATAATGCAATACAGTAAATTATCTGTAAAAGCTTCGCTTCATTGGGTAGGTATACGGAAATGAGAGGCGCTTACGATACTAAGTTTTTCACCATGCCTCTTTGACCTATCACTAAATCACCTCGAGAAAGTGTATTCTACAATAATTCCAAAGACCAAAAGTTTATATTTATTTCACAATGAAAATTGTAAACTATGTAATAAATAGGTAGAAAAGTTGTAAACACATTTATACAATGGAAGGCCTCTAAAATATATTGTTTTACATATGTGTATTATATTTTTTTCTACCTTTGATACCTGCTACTAGTAAGCTTATCGAGTATGCATTCCTTCTTAACTGTATATTATGCTACCAATCCTAAAAATGTCATCCTTGCTAAAATGATGTAGGTCTGACAAGGCCGGGATCTCCCTGTATTAGTAAATGCTTTATTAGTAAAATGTTCTAGTAATGATAAATAAATAATTATACTTATTATAGTAATAATGTTTATGTCTATTATCTGTTGAATTTAGAAATAAATAGCTTCTAATAATTTTCTTCTTCGTAAATCACACAATCCGTTCCATGTAATTTCTTGAAAACTTGTATTATACATATGTTACTCACTTGTTCCTTTCTTCTGAGCCTCTGAGGTAATGAAGTTTTATTTTTTCGCCTCCTATTCCCGGTGCGGCGGTAAAATGGAGTCTTTTATAGTGACAGTTACCCTTTTTCGCCTCGACTAGTACAGTAAAATGTGGTGATGTATGTTCATGTCTGTTGCTTTAGGCGAACTCGTAACATCTCGAAGACATATTGATTTGCACGGATCTTAAACCATGAATCTAATCAAATAAGTTTAACAATTCTTTAATCTATTTTGGTTTATTTTGTGTCTATAGATATTTTGTATCTATAGATATAGGTATATATCAGTCGGAATAGCTAGTTCCGATTACAATTTGTATAAGGTAAACTCTACCTCAAAAGTAAAGGAGATGGCACCATGAACCACTGCGCGTTCGGTCATCCAAGCAGTGACATTAACGTTAGCTAATTTAAAACACTTAAGAGGAAATTACACAACCACTTCTCAAGATAAACACATTATCTATAAAATGACGTAACAAAACAAATACGATTGCCACTGTAGCCTGATTAATAACCATAAATCTTGTTAGAATCGCAATAAGGAGACAAACGCTTTTCGCAATACTTAACGTAACTCACTAGTTAGTAGTAGCAATAATTAGTAAACTCACGATTTATCCTACTTTCGAGGTGTCTTCCGATGGACGTTATCGGCCATCTGAAGATATCGATCTCTCGGGCTAATCGATTGGTTACCTATATCGGTTGGTTAAGTACAATGGTAAACGGTTTTTATTTTCAATTGAACATTATTAATGGCCAAGTTAGCATTTATCAGATTTATTACTATACCATATAATAGAGCATTTAGTTATAAAAGCCTTAAACGTAACTTACAGTAAAACCATTTACCCGTCACATAATAAGCTAATTGCTGTACCTATGTTGATTTATTTTCATGGTATGAATAAGTCTTGTAATTTTACGCCTGCTCTATTTCGACGTTAAGTATTAAAATTAATTTTACTAAGGTATTTGCATCCCATCAAATGTACATAAAATATAATTGACTATTAATTTGATTTTATACGAATGAAGCGAATTGATATTTACATAGAACAAGAAATCCCTTTTTAGTAATAATTACACTAGTCGAAAAAATAGAAATAGAAGAAATAATAGAAATAGAAAAAGTCCAAAAATAGAAGAGGAAGAGAAGAAAAAGCAAGCATTTGGCGAATTTTCAAAAGCGAAATTGCGAAAAATAGTTGGAAAACGTTTTAAGGAAAGAAAATTATAGCCTTAAGTTTGATTTTAAATTCAAAATTTTTAAGTCTCACAAGGTAAGTTCCGAATAATCGTCGGAAACCATCGACAAAAAAAAAAACTAAAAAAATGTTTAAAGATAAAACATAGTGCGGTAAGATAAGAAGTAAGATACTTCCGATATTAATGCATTGATAGTTTTTTAATAAGTACTTATTTAATCAATTCAATATCCCGATTTCACGCTCTAAGTGGATACCTACTTATTATTCCAAGAGTATTTAATGCACTCAGTGTTTGTATGTCAAAAGTGTGTCACTAAGTGCTGTTATGTCATCAAGTGTCGGTCAGCCCAACGATCCTGTCACCGCTGATCCGGACCTCCGCTACAGGTAAACATTGAAGTGTTAAATTCCTTCGTACTTTTCACTATTGGATGATATTTGCCAGTCCATATTGAGAGGAGAAACTTTAAACTTAAAGAGGATTCGTATTAGGAAAAAGAGAAGTTTATTAACGAAGACTTTTATCGACTTTCTTTTTTCCTATTCTCGATGCGTAAACAGTTGTTTTTTTAATCGATATTGTATATCTACTTAAATGTATAATACAATCGTGTACAGAAGCCATACTACAGCACATTAATCATATAATGCTATTAAAGTTAGACCGATTTTATTTTAAATACCTGATAGCTGGTTAAGCATTGTTTTCCTCAAATGCAAAAATGTAGGACATATTAAGTCATCTCGTGATAATCGTCTTCGGAATTTTAAGCAGATTACACAGTAAAATAATACTTGTGTCCGGATCAAATATTCGTGTCAGTGGTATTTAGGTCAAAGTAATTTGAGAGGCCAGCATTTGTTTTACCGGAGATTACCCAGTGGCATAATATTTAAATCACGGAGACAATATCTATACATTTCAACTTAAAACGGGGCCATTTCTGTATTATTAAAAAATAGTTAAGACGTTAGGTTTAGTAAGCATTATGAAATAAGACATGGCGTTTTAAAACATTAATAGGTACATACTAGATAGGTATAAGAACTTCTGAGAAATCCGTACTCAATAATTATAATAATAATTTTATTAGTGCGACAGACACTCTGTCCAGCTGTAGGGACTGTTTGTATTTTATGAGTTTTGTTACAGTAATAGTTTTATGAAACATGCGACGAATACAACTCTTTTAAATTTTACGAGTATAATCGTTTTATTTCAATAACGGCGACTTAGGAAAAAATACTTACAGAATTTTATCTAAAAAAATTGTTAATTATTAATTCAATCTGTAATATTTATTAGAACTAATGTTATGATAAAACTTACCGTGTTGCTGAAAAGTAATTTTTTCCATGTTTCGGGTCGATGAGTTATTTTTACACTACATTTATGATGGTGTTTTCAACAACCCTACCAATTTTCAGCTCAGTGCGAATTATAGTAAACCAGTCCAAATTGACCACCCTATGTTCCTATAATTGACTTCATTGATCTTAATGATAAGAGTAAGAAGATAAACAGTAATACGGTAAGAGTTTACCGTAGTTTTCGATAAAAATAAAAAAATATATATCTTAAGTTTGTTATTGGCGGGAGAGGCCGCGGACGTGCTGCGAAAGCGATCCCGTAGCCTGTCCGTTTTCCGTGCTGTGGCGGTTTTCGCAGGGGGTTTTAGTAAGTACAATCTCACATAACCCGACATCCCCCCCAGGAGTCGGGTATCTATGAAGATTTACCCTGCGTCAAGAAAAAAAAGCTTATTATTGGAATAATTTTAATAATAAAAGATCTAGATTCTGGTTCAGTATAAGTAAAAAACTTTCCCAGTCTCTGATTTAAGTGTAATGGATGTCAAATATTCAAATTAAAGTAAAATACAGCCAATTTACGAGGATAAGTGATGTCGTGATGTCTGGTTGCACGTTAATAAGAATAATTATTCTTTCTTGTTGCATTTCTACAAATATGAATTCAAAAGTTTACATTTTACTCGGAGCGTGGGTTTTATTTCTTTGTGAAGATATTGTACTCCGTAGGCGTCGGCTCACACGAACCTTTTGAGATTATTCAAAAGAAACGTTGAAGAGGCTTCTCCACTGTTTGCCTTAAATACTTAACTTTAATAAGGACCATCATAAATAACCCACTTTACACACAAACTAAATATTTATTTAGTTGTATTTATTCGCTTAATGGCTAATTATTTGTTAATTTCTTTTATTTTATCGTTTTATTGTAACTAAAAATTAATGAAGTGTTTGTTTACATGTTTAAAAATTTAGGTTAATTTCATTCGTTTTAAAATTTCGGAATATTTTTCTTCTGTTTACAATATGCTAATAAGTTTTTCTGGTACAGGTACTCGTATATGGAAGTCGGTTAGTTGCCTATTGGCGCCACCTTCCTACACAATCGCTGAGTCTCTACATGCACTATAAAATATGACTGTTCACTTGTCACAACTCGTATATATTCTAATAAAATCATATAAAATATTTCTTAACATATTATAGCTACAAACACGATTCATGTTTATCTGATTTTATAATAATGTACGTCTTTCGACTTTATCATATTTTACATTTTGTTGATTTATTACTTTAATCCGATATGAAAAGTTAGCTAATTCTATTGTATATGTATTACCGTGTCTAATGAGTGGTATTAATTAAATTAAGGTTAATCATTTAAATATTTCTGCCATATTAAACTAATTTACATTAAATACACATTACGTTACGGAAGTAAAGATTATTATTCAAATGATTGACTCATTAATATCCATGTCTCAGAAATAATAAAGAATATAAAGACAGTTTTCATAATCGTTTTTAAATTAACAAACACAATTGAAACCTGTGTCGATTTATAATCTCGAATGTAGAGTAAAATCATATTGATAGTATCAAAACAGTGGTGACGTTTTATTCAAATCAATCGTCTGTGCTTACCGAACAATGCTTTATTGTGCAATTATATTATCGCTCATATTTCATCTGTAAGCCACGCCAGCATCCAATCAGCTGGCGCTTTTCTGCCTTTACTTCCTCGAGTGTTTCGTTCCATTTTGAGTACAATGAAGATTTATTGACAAAAAGTTATTTAATACTCAATAGAGGCGCGTCAAGAGATATGATGCATATGTCAAATATTTGAGTAAAGCGTTATATCATTAAACTCATTGGTATAACGGCATACTGTCAAGGTGCACGTTACGTAAAAGCATCCGTTTAGTGTCATTGACATTACGGATGTGTTCGACTTGTGATCAAGGGACTAGAGAGATTTGCCAGTGAGAGTGGTTTCTTTTCACTAGAAATTAATTTTTTTAAATAATATTAACGAGTTGAGATAATTGTCGTAAACGTATTCATTAAATTTATTTAATTTTGTCTCTATTTAAATTGGAGGTATCACATTTCTAATATAAACAAATGAACATATTGAACTCTTAAAATGTTTGGTATGCTTATGATATGTCTATCTAAATAGCTTATTTTCTGCAGCTTGTAATTGTGCTGGCCCACATTTTTACAGAACATCTGCTTGTAAAAGTTTCTGTATACTGGTGCTAAATGCGCTATTATTATTCGCGGGTTCGATTCCCGCTCGGGGCGGATGTTAGTATTTGTACAAACATTTATTCCTAGTTCTGGTCCTTGTGGGTCTCCCCACCGTGCCTCGCAGAACACGTAAAGCCGTCGGTCCCGGTTGTTATCACAATCACCTGATGACGATCGATAATCATAGTAAGTAAAATGTTCTAGTCGGTGCATGCAAGTAACCATTTAGGTTACTTGCATGCCCTATGGGTTGCGGAGATCAGACGGCAGTCGCTCTGCATAAAAATCAGTAAATTTTCAAAACCTAGGTTAGGTTAGCAGACCCTGGTTAAGTCCGGGAAAATGCTAGGAAGAAAGACGCGATTGGCTGACGACGAAATGTATGTATTTGTGATTGATCTCTACTCTTCTTGTAGAAATTACTAAAGAAGAAATAATATTAACAGTATCGTTATGTTGTTTAAACTTTAAACAGAATGAGGTAAAATACTAGACTGTGGCATAAGGATCCTTTTAAAAAATGTAAAAAAAAAAATAACTAAAAAAGAAAAATCAATATCTTCCCTTTTTCTGTGGTCTTGGTGAAGCTAACGTTTCATCTCT
>DVXP01000496.1:0-20010 GCA_018235645.1 Junonia grisea | reverse complement strand
TTTTATTCATTGAACAAAGGAATCAATTTCGATTTTTGACAAAATGGCGTCTATTTGAAAAAAAAGTAATACAATGTTATTGCTGGCAAAATCCACTTGTCAAGTCCAATTTTTTGCGCGAGATACGTGCAGGGTTGTGCAAAATAACTTAGTAGAATTTTAAAATATTTTTATAAAATTTTTTTAACTGTTTCATTTATTATAATATGTTTAATAATGAAACTGTTATGAAGTAAAAAATTATTTACCCATTACTTCACTATGAATTCTTTTAATCTTGTTTTATATAAACAAGAGTTATAAGAAAATGCTTATAATTAAGTAATGAAAAAAACAAAGGTATTCTTAATAAAAAGTTTTCTCGTAATTCAACCTCAAAGGTAACCTTTAGTCTTAATTAACCTTATTAAGTTTATATAAAACCGAAGGTCACCAGTTCAAACCCTGGCTAGCGCCGCTGAATCTTCAAGTGCTACATTAATTTATGTTTAAATATATTTCGTGCTCGGTGTTGAAGGAAAACATCATGAAGAAACCTGAGTGTGCCGAAAAAAAATCTGACACGTGTATATCCACCAATCCGCATTGGTGCAGCGTGGTGAACTAAGCTCTATAAACTTCTCCTTAATAGAAAAAGAGATCTTTGCTCAGTCGTGGGACATTTATAGGCTGTTATATTTACTTTTATTTATACTTGTCGATTTAAGTATAAAGGAAAATTTCACTGAAAATTTGTATCTAATATAATGATGTTACATTGTTTTTTCTGTAAATATAATATAGCGATGATTAAAAACCCGAGATTAGAAGCGAGGAATACTATATTCCAAATTATCTGCACCTCAAATCAAATCTCGTTTTTGGAGTTTTTCACTTTAAAAGGCGTTTTGATAAGATTCCTGATATCTGTTACAATTGATACTTGGAATTATTATAGTTTATTAAATTTCCAGTAATTTAACGCAATTTATCGAAATATACAGTTTCTTTTTAAAGATATTCGCAAAAAAACAAACATGTATTCCAAATATGCCGCACTTACTCTATATTAAATAACTTTCTGCCTCGTATCATCAAATTGTGGAATGAGTTGCCACTTGCGGTATTTCCGGACAGATACGACCTGCAGAACTTTAAAAGTAAAAAACGTATTTTGTAAATACCTCCTCTGGTGTTACAAATGTACATGGGCGGCAGTATTTACTTACCATCAGGTGAACTGTCAGCTCGTTTGCCCCTTATCCTATAAAAAAATGTATAAAGTTTCACCGCATTCGTATTGAAATGTAAAACCGGCTTTAGGAAAACATGTGCATGGTAATGTCTTATGACGTGATGGGGGAACTAGGGTTACCACATTGAATTTACCTATTTTATTTTTTTTATGAAAAGAAAAAGGGCAAACGAGCAAACAATTCCATCTGATGGCAAGTGGTCATTGTCGCCCATCGACATCTGCAACAAGGCATGCTGCGGTTGCGTTGCCGGCCTTCTGGGAATAAGTGCCTATACATTCGACGCTTGAAAGCCCCCAGATTATAGCGCTCTGGGAAAACCTCAGGTGGAAGATCATTCCATAATTTGAACGTACGCGGAAAGAAGGTACGAGAAGCCCGTACATTGGTTGCAAACCATGCGTCCAGATGGTGTGGATGATATCTAATCCTGCGGCGAAGGGTGCGATGGTAAAAACGTGACGGTGGCACCATACCAAACAGTTCCTCAGAACACTTCCCGTTGTACAGACGGTAAAAAACACAGAGAGATCCAACATCCCTCCGCAGTCCGCACGCTTAAGGGTTCTAAACCATCTGTGAGTTTTGGATCATCGACAATACGAACTGCCCGGCGTTGGATGGAGTCAAGGGGTTGGTGTTGGTACTGTTCACACCGTTTGGCTGGTGCCCCCCAATACCAAGTAACCGTACTTTAGTTCTCTCACGGATAACCTCATTCCTGATTTTATCCTTGAGAGAGACTCCGAGCATAGCTTGCTCCATAGCTCGCTCTGCGACTTTAAATCTGTGGACCAGCCCCACTGTCAGTATCCACGTCTCGGCAGCGTATGTCATTACAGGTAGGACACATTGCTCGAAGACCTTCGTCTTTAGGCTTTGCGGAATTGTTGACGTAAGGACTCGACGGAGCTTGCCAAATGCCGCCCAACCCAACTGAATCCTCCTATCCGCTTCCTTCTCAAAGTTGTGTCGGCCAAGTTGTGTTGTCTGGCCTAAGTAGATGTAATCCACCTTCGACCTGTACTGGTCTCGGCATGACGTTTCTGTTGAACATAACTTTTGTTTTGTCCAAGTTCATACTATGATCCACACGTCGGGAGGACCCATTTAGGTCGTTCAGCATTTGATTTAGCTCTTCCAGTGTCTCTGCAAAGATTACTATATCGTCGGCAAAACGAAGATGAGAGATACTCGTATACTCTCCATTGACGTTGACGCCTCGTCTAATCCAATCCAGGGTTTTAAAGATGTCCTCCATCGCGTTGGTGAACAGTTTCGGGGATATCACGATAGGATATCACGGATATCACGCTTCACACGCCATATCGAAATATTTATTATATTTGCCGATTTATGAAATAATAAAAAATAATTTTATGTCGTTTCACGTGAAGGGATCGTAATAATTTTTCATAAATATTGAATTTTTAATAAATCACAGACGGGATTTGGTATTATCGAAGCCAAAAGAAATTGTAACAAAGATTTTTTTCCATCTTATACCTAAAATACCCGTGTTTAATGTTGATAACTTAGTGATCAAATATTAACAACATATCTATCAGCAACCACAATTTAACTTCATAAATATGCTAACATGAAACATACTCGTAAACAATTCCTAGATAAGATAAAAATCTTTATCATCTAACCGTCTTAGTATTACTATAAACAGCAGTCTTAATTTTAGATTTAGACGGTCGAAGACCAAATTAAATCTATTGTCTTTAGATGTAACCGTTCTACAATACTAGCTACCCGACTCGAGTCCATAAGAGATGATTGACATCGTTTCATACTTATACCTACTTATATATGTAATAATGAAGTTTCAGAGATTTCGTAAAGAGCACGATATTATATAGGTAATTTTACTGACATTTGATTAAAAATCTCGATGTTACCTGCAGCTTTCCATGGATTATTAGATATTCTTATAAGAGACGTAAAAGTCGTCAAAGGCAAACTTGTTACATATTCGTAAATGCTTTATAAGTACCTACCTACAATAAATAAAAACTTTACCAACATATTTATTTAACAGTTTATTAAAATTTGCCAAGACATTACAGAGACACAATTGTATAAGTCACAGGAAAGCAAAATTTAAAAGGTACATATTTATTAAAGGGACCTGATCTTCGGTTTTGTTTAAATAAATATAAATTTAAATTATTTTAAAAGTTTTAATTATTTTTTTACAGAATCAAGAATATTTTCTAACTATAAAGTAGGCTGTGTAACTTTATTGTTTTACCAAACATAAGTCTACATTTAAGTACATTACGATAATTGCCTACTCGCAGTGAGAATTCTCTCAAAATTGATTCAGTCTAACGTTTACAACAAAAACTCGTTTACAACTATCGTACGAATTCTCAACTTCGTTATCATAAGGTAGGTACCAATGTTAGTAAATGAGTCACACGTTATTTGTATGTTAAGAGGTAGTTTTACGTTCGAAGTAAACGCACAGTTACAGTGCAAACAGTCTTGTGGACAGACGATCGCATAGTAAATTGGACGTTTCGTTTTGTGTTTTGTTTTGGACATTATTGGCTAACAGATATCTGTAAGTTTTGACGCGCCTATTTTAAATTTTCTAATTCATAAGCATATTCATGATATATCAACATTTATAATTAGTGATTTATCTTACGACATCTATCAATTAGTAATAGATATGATGTCACATAGTGATATTTTTAATCAGGTCGGCGTGTTAAAACAATGGTTGTCACGGCATAATTGTTCAGAATAGTAAAGATAATCATACATTATCAAATAAAATATGCCGTTTTAAAAATAGTATTTATTGAAGGTCGTTATAAATTAATACTTTAGTCTACCATTTTAAAATTGCGTTAATTATGTATTCATAATTTTTTTTACTTTACAGATATTATAGTAAAATAACATTGAAGTGCTTGGCCAAGTAGTTTTAAGTGCTATTTTATTTGTATTAATTTTGAATATACCTACATAGTAAATATTTAAAATAGATACGTAAGTAATATGTATTTAATTTCATTATTTATAACAACCTATATAACACCGTAAGTTAACCATGTTTGTTATATTACATTTTATGCAGATAGTGCCTACGAATTCATTGTAGTATTGAGAATATTTCGTAACAGAAAACTCGTTCAAAAAGTAGGTAGGAAGGTATGCATCAATTCACACACGCTCGTAAACAAACTAGACGAGTCGACGAGATACCGGTTTGAATATAAAATATGTTAGCGCTATATAAGAAGAGTGTCCACATTCCTTGTCCCTAAGTAGATACACGTAAAAAGCTTTCACCTAACAACGATTTTCTGAAAATTTTTAACGTACCTACTGGTAACTATTTTTATATTGTTTAATTTTTTTACTTTAATTGTTTAGTTGTAACAAATATATGAAGGTAACAAATTCTAAACATACATTTACTTCTTATAATTTATTAGGTACTCGTAGTTGGTTTTTATTAAAAAATCTATTAATAAAACTGAACGTATAAGACGACTTATTTTAAGCGGCCCTTCTGTCAATCTGTGATTTACGAGCCGGTTGGACTTTGTTTATTCCCTAATACCTTGTAGTTTACATAGATAAATACTGTTAACTATTTAAAATATTAGTTTGGAAACATTTTCGTTAGCTACATACTATGGCGATGAAATAGTCCGTTCTTTTTCTCAACTGGCCAAAAAGCTATTTCACATATTTTACAGTACCTAAATATTTGTTGATTTGTTTTAAAAAGTTTAGCAAAGGTGCCTATGGTAATATCATAGTCTGAATTGGAGCAGTCAGATAAAAATGAAGTCAGACTTATAGGTACTCTAGAATGTAGATTCTAGAGGTCTAGATCACAAGTTTGGTAGCCCACACATATTATTACAATAGGTAGCCACCACCTATTATTGTTAACATAAACACGTAGTTACAGCGATATATCTATGTATGAATTATCCTATTTTTATAACACAACAAAGTGTAAAGATATTATGTTTAAGTTTTACTAGCGATGGTATTTTACCATAATATGCCTAATAAATAGCAACCTTTGCTCACAAGCGTTATTAATGGAAACCGGTTATTAATGTTTAAAACATAAAAAGAAATACCTACTTGCAATTATAAAATTAATTTGATTCTGAGTAAGATCTTCATACACAGAAATAATTATAAATCTTGAAAAAATACCACATGTGACATGTAGTTATTCTATGAAACCTTACTTACATTATAAATGCGAAAGTAAATTTGCTTGTTCGTTCCGCTCTAACTCCGTAACTACTGAACCGATTACTTTGCAAATGTAAAGTTAAAATATAAGATATTTTATGTAACTATTAAAATTAAGTGATTTTTTTTTTCAGATAATGGGTAATATAATTTACTCGATAATATGGCTGCTGATATTTATATTCCTGTCACTGTGGCTCGCTGGTATCGCCGCTGGACTTTACATTATATTGCTACCATTAACAGTCTGCATTGAAGTTTTGTCGGTAGGTATAGTTGTTTATACTAGGTACATAGTTTAAATGTATGTATATGTTTAAATTATTAAAAAATATATAATTACGTATCGACGTACCTATACATTTAGTATACTTCGATACATAATTATAAATTTTCAAAATGCCTTGGAGTCTAATCAATATGAGCTTTAAGGTCATAATTTTAGCCTTCCAAATATGGTTAAGGTGTCATTCGCGTGTAAATTTTTAGAAAAATTAAAGATATAGGTAACTCTTAGAATTTTAATATTAGCAACTGACATAAATAAGTTAAAATTGGTTTGGTTTTTTGCTTGAACATCAAATACTATATCAAGTTTGAAGACAGTGTTGGGGCGTCTTTTTAGCCTATTGTACAATTATAAATATGAGCCTGAGGTAGAGAAATGAGACTTTTTAACCCTTTTTAGACTTTCCTATTATTATATTAGGTAGGTATATGATTCTGAATAGAATGGCACCTAAAGCAATATTGTTAGCACTTCCAAAAAAGGGCCTAAAAATTATTTGTTGACTAGTCTAAGCAATATTTATTTTCTAAATTTAAAATGGCCTATCTAATCATACGGAATAATAATTGGTAATTAGTTATCTGCAGACAATTTGTACATAAACCAAAGAGCATGTACATAAACCTCATGATAATTAGGTTGCCTTTATTATTGAACAAACTCCTGATTACTCCAGCATATTTAAAATGCAGTAATTAATAAAATATTTTTATAATATTTATTGCTTTTATTTCAGGGTCTCACGGACTTTTTATTATCAGTAATTCAGTTTCCGAAGTACTGTGCACAAGCAATGGTCGACGGCAGAGGTTTTAGATAAATATTTCATTTAGTCATTATTTATCACTTTATTGTTATTGTTTATTATATTTATAATATGACTAAAGAATAACATAAAATAAAGTTGGTTATGCACTTATCGTGCCATAATATTTTTTATTACATAATAAATTAATGATCTATGTAAACAAGCTAAGGATTTTTATGTTATTGTATTAAAAGACTAATTAAAAACATATAAACGTTTATTATTTAAGACATATTTGTCAAAAAGTAAAAATGTAAGTTAAAATATTTGAGGTACCGGTAGGAATTTTCATATTAAAATATAAAACGACAAACTGAATAATGCATTACACTTTTGTTATCATAACACATTGTTTTATCAAGATTTATAGTTTAAGAAACCATAAAAGTTAATTCATATAGTTTTGGTAAAATAAAGCTAAATGACTGTTATAAAATTAAAATTAATTATTCATTCTGATAGCTTCAATTATTAGTTGAACGGAATCCTTCAAAATGTGCCCTTGTTCTAAGCATTTGCTGATGAAATTCCTAAAAAGTAAAAAAAAATCGTATAAATGAAATCTCGTATAAAAATTAATACCAAGCTCTGTAATAAGTGGAACGTATCGTCAGGGATAATGCAATACCGCGTTATCTTTACTATTATTATAAAGAAAAAAGATTTATATGTGTATAATATGTATGTAATGAATGAACTCAAAAACTACTGGACATATTTCAAAAATTCTTTCAACATCAGAATGCACCATTTGCCTCAATTACATGAGCTATTTACATCTTTGTAATCATTGTTTACACCATGCTAAGCCAGAGTAAACCGCTTGTACAAAATTTACAGCTGTGACTTGTGAGTTTTTAATACTAATTACAGATTACAGAAATGCTACTTTGAACGTCAATGTCTAAAACAAAATGTGTAATACAAAACAAGTTTTGGATTCGTTTGCTACATATTTCGATAGGATTTTCATAAAAGCAGTCATAGAAACAACTTTATTTAAAACGACTAAGTAAACTTACACACTGGGCCCTTAGTACGAGTTTTGATCGTTTTCGATAACGTAAAATTTGCTCGGTATTCTTAAATTCATTTTACAAAAACATTGAAGTACTGTAATGAAAATTTCGATAGAGGTGCTACATGTTGACTTGTAGACGAATATCACTCAAAAAATACGTTATCGAAAAAATCAAACTCATGCTAGGAGTGCACTGTTCTGTTTAGGAATGTAGTCACCATTAAATATTTTTTACATACCTGTACCCTTCTATGTCCTCATCCTCAATCGTGATGTCTCGTAACTCTTCAATATTTAGGAGCTCTTGTAATTTATAAGCGGAATCGCTTGCTTCTCTTTTTAGGATGCTAAAAAACATAAACAATAATATTAATATGACAAAAGACTTTTTATTACATTTTAACAACATATTAGTGCTCTCCTGTTGGTTGAAATTTAATGCCTTTATAGTAAATTAGTAATTATTAATTATCATTGCATAGATTTACTTCCTTTTTTTTGAGCTTTTTCGTTAAATATCGATTTTTTCTCTATATCATATTAATAAAGACTACTAAATCTACGCAAATTCTCTAGTCGTTAGTTTAAGTATACATATTCATAGAAAGGGAGTTTATCGCTTTATGTATTGTTACAGTATAATTATTTGGTGCGGGGACACAAAAAAAGGGTAAATTATGTCAGAGACATACCTGTTTAACGAATCACATATGTTATTTAAATACGAACGTGTCTCTTCTGCTAAATTTTGCATTTCTTTCTTTTCAAAATGATTACCAGAATTTAAAGTCGTATAACATTTGTCGCTGCAACAAAACATTTTTAGATAAACATTATGTTTTTCTTTTTTACATATCAAATTATACTTCAATAATTTACCAAAATATGTGAATGGATGAGAAAGCTTCTCTAATGTTATATGTTATATTTTTTATGATATCTTTGAAATTGACTTTGGGTGCCTCCGCTGCACTATTTACACTTTCTTCGATATCTCCCACTTCGTCCACTTCGTCAATTTCATCTGTATCAAAACTTTCATATTCGTAATCGTCATAATAGTATTGGTTTTCGAGATACGTGTAGTCCATTTGCTCATTCTCTTCAGATTCAGTTTCATGACGATATCTCTCGTTCTTATGTGTCCAACTGTCATATGTAAAAATTTGTTCCTCTATTTTGTTTTTCAATTTATTTTCATATTCCGCGCATTTAGTAAAATTTCTTATAACTTTAGGTTCATTAATAACATTACTATTTTGGGAATTAATATCTGTATCGCCTATTTTATTAAAATTCTCGTTAGTACTTTCTGTACTTTGAAGCCCAGAATCATTTTGATTCTCTATGATATTCTGACCATTTAATGAATTATTCGCATCGTGTTCGATATTTTTATTTGTTTCCATATTTTTCTTTAAATGTAAGCTAGTGAAAAATGAGGATTCTAAATCTATGTTTCGTATGAAGGTGACCTTTTCTGAAAATTCTTCCTTTTCCTAAAATTATTTTATTTGTTAATAACCATCACTATTATTAGAACCTGCACTTATAATATATCTAAGCATTTAATCTAATCGTTAACTGAAACCTTTAAAAAAAAACTGTTTCTTTTTTTTTAAAACATTTACAAATATCATTTGAAACAACATAATTATAAAAATTGATATAAGATCTAAAATTATATTGATAATTTTAGAATTTAATTAACTTTGTTTTCAATAATTCCAAATAATAATAAAAACTTTGTACGACATATGTTCACATTTCTCACAAAATTAACAATTTTTCATAATTATATAACTTAGCTAACATGACATAATTTATTAAATTACCTGCAATAACTTCTTTCTGTGTGATCTTAAATTATAGCTCCCAGGTGAACTTGTAGTGCTCTCAGGCCGTCTTTTCTTGGCGGGACTTTTATTTATCACTTCTGTGATCTTACTTTGACTACGATTGGGCGACTCGGCTTTCTCAACGTTCGCAGTTTTAGTTACTTCTTTTTCTACAAATAAAATACACAAGGTATTGTTGGTAAATTATTTTTCACTGATTTAAAATTTAAAATATTGTTTTTAATATAATTTTTATATGTACCATTACTGGTTTCGTCTTGAGTTACGTCAACTGCATTTTCATATTGAGCATCAATAAAGGAATCTTGATTACTAGGACATAGATGTGAATTTTGTATATCATTTAACAGTTTTGATAGCGATTCCGCAGCAATCTGAAGATCCTCATTATAAGTTAACAAACCCTGTTTAATAGGAAAGAAAAAAATATAATTTATTTATTTAACGAAGTAAAAATTATGAACAAAAATGTCTACAATACTTGCTTGTAATGCATCAATTAAATAAACCCCGTAACTGTACATTTGCATGTATTTATTAGGGGTTATATTAATGCTAAGTTTACCTGTAACAAAAAAGCTTTGTAAGATATTTAGTTTTTGATTAGATTAGCGGACCCGACAGTAGTTGTCTTGTCCAGTACAAGCGCCAATTATCGGGTTCAATTGCCTTTTCAACTCGTCCAGAGATCCATTCAAATATATAACTCAAGAACGGCTGTACAGATATAGCTAAAAACTGGTAAGTAGAAAGCTGAGAGCGAGGAGACAAATAGGATAAAGGATTTGACTTAAAACATGGTTGTAATGTAGGGTGGTTAAATTTTCTCTCCCTAAAAACCATCTTCGTACTAAAAGGAATATTTTAAAATAAGGTTTAGCGAAATCAGTTCAGCTGTTTTCGAGATTTGTGCTTAGCAACACATGCAAAGATTCATTTTTATACTGTAGAAGATTTATTGATATAATTACCTCTCAAGCCCCCTAACTCAAACAGCACATTTAGTAACTTGTTTGCTGCATCAACAATATCGTTATCATTGGAAAATTTCCGTTTTAAACATTCAGTTGCTTCATATATAGTCCACGGGGGGAGCATAGTATCTAGAATGTATGGAGGGTCTTGTTGTAGTATTTGAGTACTGGCCTCCTCTATTATCTGAACAAAACGTGAAATCCATTCATCACATTTCCTTTTTAAAGAATCTTCCATAGCACTAGTAGTCACTTCAAACATAACATTTTTGTCTTCAATTTCACTTAACGGTTTTTCTTTAACATAACCTTTGGTTCTGTGTGCCCTTTGATTTTCAATATTGATATTTCTATTTTCATTTGATCTTTTCAAAGTAAGTTTTTCTTCAATAACTTTTTCACTCGAATCATTGTGTACAGCTCTACTAGTTTCACCTTCGGAAGTTCTAAATGAATCACTTGATCTACAAGGAATTTCTCCAGTTAAGTTTTCTTGGTTAGACAGACGATTTTCTTTAGGAGCGTTGCCAATATTTATTTCTACAGTTTCACTTTGAAAGATATTCGCCATCTTTGAGGGAGATTTCTCTCTACTTTTATGTCTATTAAGTTTTTTTGTTCCTGCATTATTCAATTTGTTATTATTGTTAGGTGGCCTAGTGCTTACAGGTACTTCTATAGATTTAGATACTATGTCTCGATTAATATTTGAAACAGGAGTATCCAATATTTGTTTATTAGTTCTATGGACCACTTCTAATTCAGTGGAGTTAGCTTGAACACCTACATCATCAGTATTCTTGTACACTTTATTTTTCTTATCATTCTCTTTAGGTATATTATTCGCTTCAAAATATGATTCAGTAGGATAGGCCAGAGGAGTTCTATGTTTATTTTCTTCCACATTATCAAACCTTATTTTATTAACATCATTTGGAATAGTAATCTTTATACTTCGACTTTCACTTAATGTTAGGTCTTCGAGACTATTACTTCTGGGGCCTTGTGCCACATTTTTACTTAACATCTTTTTAAGCTCTCTTATAGTAAATACTAGGAACCCTCTACCTTCTAAATTGTGTAATTCTATATCATCAGTTAAAAGAACCTAAAACAAGAACACAAATACTTACATAAGTGCAAACAGAACTCTGTCTTCCTACCTGTGTAAAAATAACACTTAAATAATTAAATAAAGCTTCACACTCAAGAGCCTCTCTGTAAGATCATTGGATCTCGTGTCGGGAGTCCGGAACACATACGCAACACCAACACAAAACACCCAGACCACAACAGACATCCATATGGCCAAAACAGATGTCTGTTATTAACGGGAATCGAACCCACGACCGTTATCGTTTCAGTCAGTTGCAGCGACCCCTGCATCAACACTGTTGTCAAAATATACCATTTTCAAACCTATTAATAATTTTGATAATTTTATATGAAATTGTGTTATTGTTCAAATGATTAAATAAAAAAATACCTGAAATTATAATTGTGTTAATTTTTTTAAAAAATTAATTATATATTATAAAGTTTATGGATTTAATAATCAAAAACATTAGAAAAGAAATACTTTTAAAGATGATGATGATTGAACAAAAACCTTACCACTTGGTAACCTCGACCTGTTAATTTTGAACAGCAATTCAATATAATGTCTCTGTCATTACTGCTTTCTTCTTTAATCTCGTTATCTGAAAAATGGCAAAAGATTGAAATATATTCATGAAATGAAATATATTTTATAAATATGACGTGTTTAATCACAAACCTCTATCATTTCATAAAATGCTACTTAATATTTTAACACTATACCTACCAGTAGCAGTAAAATAGATTTCCAAATTCTTTAAAACTAGCACATTTTAAAAGCGCCGTAATACCATTATCAAACTATGTGACAATTCTTAGAATATGTAGATATATAATATTATAATATTATATTATTATATTATTCTTTACTTTTGATTATTTATGTTATTTCTCAAAATATAAATATATATTATATGCTATATTATTTTAAGTTGAGGATTTGGTATATTAGAAATATCCATAGGTTTAGTGTAAAGAAAATATCAAACATAAAAATAAAAAACGGCAAATTCGAAAAACAACAGATCTAATGGGGTAAGAAGTTTTTTTAAATCATACGTTGTCATGAATAGCATTCATCAGCTGATTTAGATTTTAGAGTAATGTTCAGGATATAGTAGTGCAAATAAACTTTTTTTGTTTATTATGAAGCTATGCTACTTTTACTGATTTTATCCAGTACCCCATTTCGTACTTTTATAATTTAGATTTTTTTTCATTTCACAGTTACTTTAATATTAATGAAACATTTTATATCAACTTACCAATTACTGCAACATTTTCATCAACTTGTTGTAAAATAAAATAAGCAGCTTTGTGTGCTTGAGTTCGGAGTCGAGAATTGGTTGCCATTTGTATTTTATCCATAACAATTTGTGGAACCATCAAACGGCATTGATTATCTTAAATTAACCAATATATAAAATTATTCTTTGTATTTTTTTATTTAAACTAATTTTGCAGACATTATTAAAAAAATAAGAATTTATTAATCAGGAATAACATTTATTGTCTATAGAAAAATAAATCAAGAAATTGATAAATTAACTATTTTGGTGAAAATTTGATTTAAGATAGGATAAATACAAGTCAAAATAATCATCTTACCTGAATGTAACAGCATTTTTAAAAAGTTAATATTGTTAAGAAGTACATTTGAATCAAAAACAATATACCAGGACTCAAAGTTATTTTCAATTTGGAGAAGTTTCTTTAATGGGGATATATCCATAAATTCTTTGAAACTTTGGACTTTTGAATTTTCCTGAAATAATAACCATAACTATAGTATAAATTCAAAGTGATATTTCTTAAAAAAAAATCAGAATTTTTAAAATACTTTCTTAGTATATGAATAAGTGATGCTTAACTAATTTTTTAACATATTCTAATTGATGAAGTTGATTTTTTTTCTCAAAGTAGGTAAATACAGTGTAGACTCCATATAGCGAACGAGAATCTGTTTACCAAAACGACCCTTTAAAATGTAGAATTGACGAAGATTTGTTCACTGAAATTATTTCAAAATTTATTTCACTAATCATAAAAACATTGATGGCCTCGGAAGAGATGACAAGAAACATACCCTTACTGCCATGCAGATCTTCTTACTGAAGCTGATGAGGATGATCTTCCATTGATTGAACAAGTGAAACAGATAAACAATCCACAAAAATTTACTGAAATTTTAGAAACCTAGCTACAAGTTGATGAAAACTTGGCACACCAGCAGCATCACTTACTATTGGAGAAATTCTTGATTCAATAAAGAAAATTGAGGAGCAAAAGGCGATGAAGAAGATGAAACAAGTGATGACCCACCACCAACAATCGAACAAGCTTTGCTGGCTGCGAAACTATTAAAACTTTTTTTTCGATTAAAGAAGACAATCCCACAATATCTCAAGACATTAACCAAATAAAACAAAAGATATGGTTTAAATACTGGCATCATAAAAAAAACAACAAAGCAAAATAAATGATTGTTATATTTTCTTTTTTCACTTCATTAAAACTAATTAATTATTATTGCAATATTTTTTATCCATCTCCATTTAACAAAAACTCTTTATAATGTTATAAAACACTTCCTTTAAATTTCGCTATATAAAGTTTACATAATATACTAATTATTTAAAAATCCTTACCTCTAACCACATATCATCTTCATCATCTTCACAAGGATTTAAAATTAAAGAGGTTTTTCTATCTGTACTGTGGCTGTTACCTGCATCCACATCTAAATGTCCTTGAGCAAAATCTTCATTCTCTATAATAACAAAGATTAAAAATTGGGTGGTATTTAATCAATCATCAATTTATTACCACTTTCTCCTACAAATTTATTTTTTTTAAGACTACAACATTTATTAAATAGGTGCTAATTATGGAATATATTGGTTAAAAATTTTGGTGCACATTCTAGTTTTTGTTGCACCTTTTAATATTATCCTTAATAATTTAACTAAACTTTTTCAAAATAAAGAAATTATTATACCTATATAATTAAAATCAGCATTGTCATATTATTATTGTTATTTATTTTACTTACAATATATTACATTTTTAAATATAAAATTTAAAAAATGTATATAATACTTTAAAAAAAATAACACATAGAGGCCAACCAGTGGCGGGAACAAGGTCCACCGCCACCGGTGCTTAGATCTCTAGAGAGAGGATTCACCTCACAATAAACGCCGTGTCGAGGATTACCGCCTTCTGCATCAGTTAGACGACTGGGTCAAGCGGACCCAGTCGTCTAACGAGAGCCTCTTGAGATGTTGGTCGAGGCTCTTGGCCATAAGGCCATTAACTATAACGACTATCGGCACGACAACTGCTAAATCCACATCCCACATGTCGATAACCTCGTGAGCTAAATCAAGATATTTTATTTGTTCATCTTTTTCAGCCTTCACGAGGTTCTCGTCACGAGGGATGGCGATGTCTACAATAATCGTGCGGCGCTCTAACCGGTCTATCACCACTATGTCTGGTTTATTAGCGACAATAGTCGGATCCTGTCCCTGTGTCACTCCGCAGACGGCGGAGAGGAGGGAGAAGGCAGCTGTACGACAGCCACCTCCCACCCGGTGGTATTAGCGGGTGCTGGCGCGGGGGCGCCCCACCCGCACTGAACTAGTCGCCACACCGTAGGTGGGAATGGCCGTGTGGGGCCCACTGTATGGCGTCGGGCGGGGACTGGACGTAATCCACATAGACGCAACGGAAAGTGCCCAGGGGGTTTTAGTCGGTCGGGATGATCCCCTTCTGGGACATTCCAACCCGACATAACCCAGTTTTACCCCCGCGGGATCGGGTATCTGTTGAGCAGATTCCCCCCTGGGAATTCAAAAAAAAAGGGGCGTAGCTACCGCCGTATCAGCCGTAAGAATGATACGGGGCCCGGGATTACAGGGTGGGTCCCTGTAATCCCTAACGTGCTTAAACAAAAATTAGAATGTCTCTACTATACTATACTAGCTACAATATCACTTGGTGTCGTGCTTCCCAATCATTTGGTAGTTTTGTCTGAAATGTTTTCCGGAGGTTTTGAAAATTGGAGATTTTTTTTATATATTTGAATTTGCTATTTCCAATGTTATTCCTTTTCTAATCTTCGTCGCTCGCGCGGTAATATTAAAAATATAGCACCTAAAATCACATATCCATATGAAACGAATACGTGGGACCTCCATCTCACGCACCCACGGCCGGAGGGAATGCCCTATTTATTCTGCTCTGGGCAGTGGGGCTTGGTGGCCGCGAAGATGACCCGCAGGTCGTATCTGCCAGGTGGGCTCGGCTCAGACCGCAGTCTCCTCCTGGACTGTGAAGGTCCCACAGAAGTTGACTACGGCCTCCTACACTGATGTCCTGCGTAGCATCGACGACACGACTGCCCGCAGGGTGAGATTCTGCCCGATTTCCTCTCCTCTCCGGAGTACACGCGGAACTCCTGTAGCGTGTGCTGGCCAGTGCCTTGCCTCGCGTCAGTTGCCTCGCGTCCGATCTTACACAGGTACTCTTCCAAAACAAACGTGACCAGTCAGCACGTGTGTAAGTCGCGAGAGCCCTTCACTATTCCTGCCACCTGAGCACTCCGAAGGCACTGGCATGGTAGGACGCACTTCCGCCGCTTTAACGAAGCGAGCCGGTCTACAAGACTAACTAAAAGCTCTAACGGCCATCGTTCTTTCGACAAATGTGGCCGGCGCACTGCCACTTCAGCTTTTCTAGTGTCTCAGCAAAGATGCCAATATCGTTGGTAAAACTCTTACAGTCTCTCCATTCAAGTTGACTGGACTGGACTTGACGCCTCATCGAGTTTAATCCAGGATTTTTAAGAGGTTTCCTACCGAGACGGTGAACAATTTTGGGATTATCAGGTCAGGTCAGGTATAATGGCGCGTCAGAGGTGTACGTGGATCTTGTGTCCTGAGCTATAGGCTATGCTACGCTACGCGCGCAACGAGTAGAGCAGTTCGTAGAACTTCTCAAGCTCTTTCTGGATCTGGGGTTTTGACGTTACTATTGTGCCAGCTTCTGTCTGAACTGGGACCCCTTTTTTTGAAAAATGAGATTTTCTGCTTTATCTGTTCCAGGGTTTCGGGAGAAGATTTACTTTCGGTGGAAAAATGACGTCAAAAATGGTGTCGTCATTTTTTTCAATAAGGTGGCGAGAACGGTAGGTACCTATACGAGGCGGCAAAGTACAAATTCACAAAGAGGAGGTTAAAAGGTACCGTGTTACGTAAAAGGCCGGCAACACATTTTGTAGCTCCTAGGGTGTTGCAAATGTCCATAGGCGGCAATATTCACTTACCGTTTGCCCCCTATCCTAAATAAAATAAAAAATTGATGATCAATTTTCAAAACTTTCGAAAGACTTTTCAAGTAACCTATACATAAATATTAACATCAATTTAATGCAACAAAAATCTTAACTTATGGGGCCCCCAAAATTTTAAAGGCACGCTACGCTACTGGGTCCTTGTCCGTTGCAACTACATCTCTTTGCAAATCCAGGGCAGTGTGGAGAAAATACTCCCTGAGTTTGTACACCTCACAGTTATGTGGGGTCTTGGTCTTGAGTCTTTAAAAAGCCACGACCACCACTACTTGACTTGATCTACTTGATGGTGGGCTCCATTTTTCCGCACTTAGACTCAAAGACGGTCCATTGTACGTACTGGTTTAAAAGGTTGGCTAATTCAGCCAACCCAGCTCCTTCCAGAAGCTCAGAAGCCTCCTGGGGCATTCGCAGGCTTCTCGGAGCGACCTCGGGTCCTTGAGGATTTGTGCCCTTTGGGTGGCGACACCAACGCATTCCAGGACCACGTGTGCTGTCGTCTCTTCAGCTGACAGGCATCCCCTACATATAGGGCTGTCTGTCATACCAATGGTGAATAAATGTCTATTTAGTGGGCTGTGTCCCGTCATAATTCCCACAATTAGACAATGATCGATGCGGTTCAGCCTCAGCAGGTTTCGGGACAAGCAACCCGACCACGCAGGAATAGCTTCTTGTCATATTTCATTGCCTCAACAAAAAACGACACTTATCCAAAAATATGTCATAAAAACACCACCAGCCGTGTGTAAAAAATTAACATGTTCCATAAATTAGAATCACGTCTCATTTAAAGCGAATAGGAAAGATTTAACAAGTCCACCTCGGGCGGTTGCATTCTTTGCGCTAAGGTCGCCTGCGCCCGCGCCGCCCGGGCGTGATCACTATTACAATGTATATAGATTAGTTTAGCAAGTTGAGGAACAACTTATAATCTATTCAATTAAAACGTGTTAAGCCAATTATCGGGTACAAATCATTTCAGTTTACATTAGTGTCAAAAATTGGGACTCTCCACCATTAAACTCATTTTACAACCTGCAGCGTCGAAATTTTAGATTGATCGTATTATTTTGCTTTAGTAGAGTCATTTGTTAGTTTGGCATCAAAATATTCTAACATTTCTTTGACTTATATTAATCAATGATATGAATAATCAAGAACTGAAAAACTGCTGAAATTACGCAAAAATATCAAAATCATTTATAAATATAGATGTTCCAATACTTTTCTCTAATATTATAAATACTAATGTTAACTTGATTTTTTTGTCACAATTTCACTTCCCTACTAATCAATCAACAAGGAAGTAGTATACACTTATTTTGTTTATACATTTTTAGGGGGTCGTGTACGTAAACTATACACAGAATAGGGAATAAGAATATCAGCAATTACTTATAATTTATAAGGTATACGGGCTTCATTCATGTACATTTTGTTTTCAAACATTCTTCCCCTTTTTGACCCTTCAGGGATGAAACCTAAAAAAGACGTTCTATCCAGCAAAAGAAATATTTCTGCTAATTAAGTCTACGTAGGTCATTATATTATAACCATATGGCACAGTAGTCATTACAATTAGCTTTTACGTTAATTGTAGCAGGTTCGTTCCTGTCATATGATAAATATTTGTACATACCATTGGAACTTTAGCTAAGCACGTTGCTTTGAGTGTTTATATCGATAAGTCAATTTGATAACATTTGTTACCTCAATTTTAAAACAATGAACAAAGAAAAAACATATAACAGCGTGCAATCAATCGCAATGCCAACTGCATTCGAATTGTTATGTCACCCAGGTCGCCCAGTGACCTCGAGCCTGCTGGGACTTGGCAACGAATTTAGGTTTATGAAGGGAAAGTCACGTAGAAGGCCTACGTAGGCCTATTTCAGTAAACTTGATTAAAACAGCTCAGAAAATCCTGTGAATGAGCGTCACTTCCTGCTTGCTTTTACTAGCCCTTGCTCCAGCAAATACTTTAAGAATAAACTATATATGAATGCCGGGTATCCACTTGCGTATTTTTTTTTTTGGTTTTGCAGGGGAAATCTTCATAGATACCCGACTACTGGGAGGACGATCGGGCTATGACTACTCATTAAAAATCCCTGCGAAGGCCGCAATCAGAACTGAAACAAAGAGGTTGGGGGATCGTTTTCGCATGCTCATTCGCTGCCCTACTCGTGCGGGGCCCCGCCGGGGGAGCACTCAGGAGGGCATAGTATGGTCTCGCCTTCCCCGCACCCCTCGCTAGTGTGTACACTGGAAGTCCGGGGCCATAACCGGACTGCCGTCCTCCTCATGGCAGTATGAAACGGATACGTGAGACCCCATCTCACGCACCCTCCACTGTAGATACAAACGTATTGACCCCTTTTTACGACTTTTTATTATTACTATGCGATAATATATCGAACATCGTTAAGTTTTTTCTTATTTTTTCTTAATTAGTGCAATTATGTTGATTGTAAAATAAATAATTATTCCTGTTAAATTTAGTTAATCAATTAAATATTCAAGATCCGTCCTTAGTGAATTTCTTTAGAGCAGAAGTAATATTTCCGCCTAATATCTCCAAAATTGTAACCTCCAGTGTTACTATTTTGAAGATATCACTACATAGGTATGTATATCGTGATGTATATATTTTGTGTACTTGTGCACATTTCTTCACTATTATATGAGCAGAGATCAAACCTAAACTACTTGATACAAAATGCAGCCACTGCGTCAGTGATCCATCGCTGGAGTTTATCGATGCACTCTGCATATTCAACTGTTGCAACTATTGTATTTATGTATTAGTTCATTATATGTAAAAACGTACATCTAGATAAAACCGTTCATTGAATTTAAAATAACCAAAATAACACGTTTTTTAGAATTAACAGTTTTTTTTCTGTTAATATTTGAATACTTTACCTGTTTTCACTTTAAGTATAGAATTTCATAGGATCTCACATTGTAGATGCTATAGACAGAATATAAGATTAGTATCTATTAAATTTGAAGTATCTGGGAGTTATTGTAGGAATCCAGGAAGAAATTTTTTTTATGGGATAGGGCGGCAAACGAGCTGACAGATCACCTGATGGAAAGTGAATGCTGTCGCCCATAGACAT
>DVXP01000495.1:0-20017 GCA_018235645.1 Junonia grisea | reverse complement strand
ATACCCCCTAAAAGGCCGGCAACGCATTTTGTAGCTCCTTTGGTGCTGCAAATGTTCATGGGCGGCAGCATTCACTATCCATCAGGTGATCTGTCAGCTCGCTTGCCGCCCTATTCCATAAAAAAAATACTAATAATTTCTGACTGAATGAGTCAAGTAAGTCACGTTTATTCATCATCCATGACAAATACACGCTACGCAAATCGCACGTTAATGTAAACATATTTACTACCTACCGTCATTTAAATACCGTCATTTAAATTATTTTTCGTTACTTCATTTGATGACGTGAATTCTTTAATTTTTACTATTTTAGAGTTTTTTTTATATTAGGTACTTAGTATTGATTTTGTTTGTCTAATTGTAAGAAAACATTTAGGTATTTCAAACAACTCATTTCATATTTTTATAAACGTTTATAACGTAAATAAACGTTTTTCTTAGTAAAATGAAGGCATATTCCTATATTACAATTATTTAAATTACATGTTCCACATTATGCAATCAAATTTGTCATCAAAGAACGAACTAAAACATGATCTTATTTTATTGTTGTCAAGGACATCAAGAGCTTTTAAAATAGTACCAAATAACTGAAAAAAACAAGTATTACTCACCGTATAATATTAGCTCCAACAATCAAGACATCCCACTTCTTGCACTTCTGTAACAAGAAAAATAATATGATTCAACGATTTAAAAAAAATATCTTAAATCTGTGGCAATTTTTAATAAGAAAAAAATATATTCGTGCGTCTTAACCGTTATTTGCAGCTGCACTTCATAATCAAGGACACAATAAAAAGCTTGCTTCAATCGTTTTGGAAGAATCCGCATTATAAAGTACAATCATTGGACCCGGACAGATGTTCGAGGGTATTATTAGACCAGGTAAAAAGTAAGCATGCCATCGTATTATTGGAATGTTATAACGGCTTTGTTACACGGAATTATAATTTTTTTTATTTGCATTGCTATTGTCTAATTCTAGAGTCTAGACTATCGTAACAAGTTTTTTGCTCGGCTTTCGTTGCACAATTTTTCAATATAAAAATATAGATTTTGAATTATTTTTTGTAATTAATAATGAATGTACACTGTTAATTAATGACTGATCTATCAATATTCGACAAAAAAGATAGTTAATATGACGTAATGTATCCCCTAAGAAAATTTTTTGAAAATTCAAAATTTGAATGGGTGCAACTGAGGTTCAAACTTGGAATGAAGAAACTCTACCAATCAATAAATTCGTAATATTAAGAACACTTTGAAGAGATACTAAGGTATTTCTAGAATGATCGACCTAAGTGTTTAGAGTACTCGCAGCACAGGCAGTCAGACATACTCGTGAACGATTTTATCATGGCTACCTACGATTCATATAATCTAGAAATATCGCAGAACGTTAAAAGATAAATTACAGTCGTGATCACCATTTCGGCCTCATTATTGGATCATAGGTTATCGGAGAGATTGCGGAGCTCTGCTACATATTATGTGTTAGCCAGTTGTGGAGCGGACTGTGGACTGATTATCGTATTGACTTATTGAAAATTCCAATATTTTTCATATTAATTATTGCAGTAGTTGACCCATGGGATTTTACCCGCGACCAAAAGTCTTAATCATCAAAGGAAAATTTCAGTTTATATTATCAGATAATCCCAACAGTACATTTGTTGCCCTTACAGTACACATTATTATTTATGCGAATTCATGCATATGATCTTGTCCTAATGCTCGCGCATTTACAATTGCGAAAGTAAACACTTAAATCCGGTTAAACTTAAGTATGTTGAGTGTCGTGTTTTAAACAAACTAATCGTACTATCGCATTCCTAGTATTCATAATTACACAAAGAAATATTAGTCCCAATTTAAATTTAAAACAGTGTGTTCATTAAAGTACCTTATTGTGTATTCTATATCCTATATGACATAATAATAACGCTATTGCGACGTTTTTTTCTGATAACATTATCAGATAAAAGTAATTTCCTTAACATGTCTCCAAGTGCACCTTCGTGGATGTTCGTTGACTTTGATTTGCAGTAAGCAGTTGTAATCAAAACGAAGCTGATTGTACTACGGCCTTGACACGAAACAAGTGAAAACGCGTGACGTCATCACACTAGTGATGAGGTCTCACTCCCTACAGTTTTCCTTTTGACAGATGTTTTAATTATCACAGAGAATCAAGGCCTGGATTGCCGTGAACTCATTTTTGTATGAGCGTTTTCAAAGAAACAAAACATATTTGCTGATGAGTCTGCCTTTGCATTTCACATTCGAGGTAAAGTACATATTATACCTATACATAGTACGTATTATTATAATAGTTATTGTAGTTTCCAAACATTGTGAAATTATAACGACAGCTGCCATAACTTTAAATAATAATATTCTTCCATAATACAGAATGTTTTAGATTTCTTATAACTGATATGAAAGATAAATATTTATTAGGTAATAGTCTGCCAAATGCAGACAGCGCCAGAACCAGTTCTCAATAAATTAGATATTATAATTTCTATAATAGAGAACACAATATTATTACCGATAAATAAATAAAATCTTTCTTGTACCTCTTAAGGTTGGCTGGCAGAGAGCGCAGTAGCGTTAAGCCCACCTTTTGTACAATTTCTTTGTGCAAAAAAGAATTAAAATAAATAAATAAATATTATACGAAATATTGTAATATAATTAAACAAGATATAGAAATATTATACTGTAAAGATTCTCCAAACAAGATAAGATTAGAATACTATACTATTTCGTCACTTATCTAATTAAAGTGCTGACTTCATTCTTGTCGCATTATTATGCGACGACACTTTATTTTAAGTATGAGTATGTAAGTATGTTAACTACTAAGAACAAAACAGATTAGAATTCCTCATCGTTTTCCTGAGAAACAATATCTATTTCAATCGATTAGCCTCATTTTACGCCATTTGACCTAAGATGCAACTGGTTACAATAATTAATGTAATTACTGAACTAGGCGTGGGCTTTCCAAATCTTGCGAATGCAGGCGTTAATTATTACATTCATTCAGTGATATATACTACACATTTTGTTTGCTGAAAATACTCGGCTGATTTGCAAATTATTTTATTCGGTCCATAAAAATTGTTAGATAATTCGTTTATTGTATAGGGCAATGATCTATGTTACATCATCCTAAAATACTATCAAATCAGAAATCTGAAAACACAAGGGACAGAACACTTTTATCTTTAAAGAAAGAAAGAAGAAAGAACACTTTTATTTGGGAGAAAATTACATTTACAAAATAAAAATAAAAAAGAAGTGAACAATAAAAAAATCCATTATTGCTTCGTGGTTCTTTATCTGTCTATTGTTACTTGGTACATAAATAAATAAATAATAAATAAAATAACATATATATATGTAAACTTTTAAAAGAAGAAAAATATTTCAAATTATGTTTACAGGAAGGAACGACTAATAGCAGGGAACGACAAAAGGAAAATCTAATTTACATAACCCTTTCTAACAAAAACTTCAACAATTAAGTGTAGACAAATAATTATGTCAATGGAGAAACATTTATATATTATTTCGGTAATTCAGTTACCGATGTTGTTAACGATAAAGTATAATCAGATCATGAAAATATGTATAACACCCGAGTGCGCGGTAGTTAAAGTAACGGTTACCGCAAACCGCTGCGAATACCGTACGATTAAACCAAAAACGGCTTGATACTGCACCGGTCTTTTATTACCAATTTCGTACTCCTTAGAATAACTTCTATTTGAATTTAATGTTTTTTGTTTGATCTTATTACGTCTAACGATATCATAATTATTTTTTTTATTTAATATTGGAATAAGGGGATTTGTAATTGAATTTTATCAACATTCTATTACTGACTCCTCCGACAAAAGGTTGCATAGAAAGGAATTAATGTTTTTTGTGGTAAGGCCGTCTGTTGCACGTTACGAGACCTTTGCCTTTTACTTTATTTTGTTAGAAAATGGAAAAAAAAATTACATATATATTTTTAAAGTTTTTAAATATATCGTGTCAAATTATTTATTGCTGTGACTTGTCTATTGTTGAAAGTTTTATAACATAATTTACCCAATTTACATTTTAGTTTTCGAGTCAAACATAGCCTATATCCTTACAAAGATTAATCCTATGTTTAAATTCATTATCATTTTAACATCTTTCTTTCGAATAAAACAAATAAACAGTTAAATTTATAATATTAACAGTATATATCACTAATCGTTTTATTATTCCTAACTGTTTCACTATATGTAGTTCAGGCATCAGGCATATTCCTATCTCAATGAAATCAAAACTGCACTTTCATAACCATACTTGGCGATACAGATCAAGCTTGCCTTGATAATAATGTCATATGGACTCATATAACCTCAAAAGAAATGATGATTCACTTTAATATACGCAAACGAGACATTCAAAGAAAAGTATCACGTAACAATTTACCTCGAAATATAGAGGAATGTTGGAATTACGGAAAATTATAACAGACAATAATTAGGTATACCTACTTAATAAAAAGTATCTTTATCAAAATTCAATAGTCACTATTGTTAGACAAAATACGTATGTATGTATGTATGTATGTATGTATAAAAATAGTATTTCATAAAATTATGTAATGATAAAACTATTTTATCGATAAAATATACCGACACAAATGTTGGATAAATGTACCTATAAAGATATTGTAATAAACCCGTTAAAAGTAACATTTATTTGAAAGCTAAATTTATCGAAACTTCAGTGACAAAATATCGGTCATCGTCCATTCAAACCATTGTCACTTGTTCGTCACGTATTCAAGTAAAAAAGTTTACTGAAAAAAATGTATCTGAAACATCTGTACTACTAGATCTCTATTTATAAAATATTTATATAGAAAGCTTAAGACTAATTGTAAGTCTGTCTGAACACATTAAACTCAAGATATACCAGTTGATTATTTTTGCGTTAGGTAACTTGCCTATTGATAAATATTATCTTTCTTACCTAATAATATGAATGCGAATATGCGTTGGTTCATTTGCACAAGCAATGCCTTAACGTCTCAACCAACGTTCGTCATGTAATGCACACCTACTCGTTTTCAAGGATACATAAATATATAAATACAGAGTTCCCATTGTCCAATGTAAAGTAATGTAGTCGAGATATAGAAAATAGCGTCTGTTAACTCGGTATGATAGAGTATACCTACCTGTGTGCCGCAAACTTTTTGTCTTCAGGGTACACTTAAATAAATGGAAAATCTGGCGGCACACAATGAATGTAAAGTCAAATTTTGAATAGGTAATATTTTTCGTAAACATATCAACATAATATTTTTATATACTATTCTTCCGGCCATCTTTATAAGATCCCGTATTTTTCAGCAGCGATTGAGCACTGGAATATAGTATGGTTACCTCAAATGCGAGTGAAACCGCGAGGGGCAAATAGTCTGTTAGACTGTTATAGTTGACTGATCAGACAATCAGGTTTGGTCACCAAACATAGTAAAGATCAGTGAAAGTGGATGTGGGCGCACGCGAATTGTCAGGCAAAAGATCATACAATTGTCATTCGCATCTAGAACAATACCAAATTGAGATTTCACTCGCTGATTATAATTGAATCGTAAACTTATTTATACTATCTTTTATCTGCCATAAACGATACAGATCACTGGAAATGGCTTTCACTTAATATAAATAATAATGAAATATTGAATGAATAATATAATATTCATATTATTTAATGTATTGTAATTGCTGTTTATTCAGTTAAGCGGTAATAACTAATGACCATTGAATTAATATTATCCGATAGCAAAAAATTGACGCAAGATTGATTAGGCTATTTGAAAATCCACAACAATTATTAGGATTCGATTCCCTTTCACGTGTAGTTGACCATATGAGTAGTGGTTATATTCTTGGTTTTTATGCTTTCTATTTTCCTAGTAAAAATTTTCTGGGCAAGGATTTAAATGCATACATACGTATGTAAAACATATTTTTATATACTGTATTTTTAAAGTGACTTAAATTAATTGTAAAAATAATCTTCAAAGAAATATTGTTAAGAACATCAAGGGGCGATACTTTTAACTCTATATGTGACTAAACGGTGTGTGTCGTCGTAAAAACACACGAGATTGCCGTATTAGGATAGATTTATCGCCTTTATGACACGACATTTACGACCTCTTAAAGTTTACATGTGGCGCTGATAAATAAAGTACCATAGCGAAATATAATTTACGCAAAAGAAGAATTAATATTTAAAAAAAGACTATTAAAGTTAGCATATTTTGTCCTATAAGCTAATTGTCTAATAGGTATAATAAAAGAGAGAGACCAAATTGTGCATGATCGAAGTAAATTGCGGAATCACTGAACTTTTTTGAAAAAAATATTACTATTTGAAAGGTACAATAATGGTTATAGGCTATATTTTAAGGAAGATATGCGTATTATTTTAGAACAAAATATTTTTTGTTGTCTGTTATTTATTTTTAATTTTCCTTCCTAACTTTGAAAAAGCAACTATGACGTTTGTTTACACTTTGCACTCACACGCATAACCTTTCTTGGCGTCACAGAGTAACGATTAACATTGTGTAAATAAGCCGTCTGATTACAAACACGTAATAAAGTATTGCAACACATCGTTCCGGGAGATAGGAATCGTGCAAATAAGAAACACTTGCGGCTTGTTGTTACGCATTAGTGCGTAAATTGCACGCGAGGCAGAAGTAATCTCATCTAACCAATATTCATTAGCTAAGGCGAGATATCGTGGGAAGCCAACGCGAATTCGTAGTGAAAAAATATACTTAGAAAAAATAAGGAATTGTATTCCTTGACTAAGGAAGAAAAACACGCCAAATCGATACATAGATATTAGTACCTATATTAAAGTGTTACTCCGTACTCCCTACTAATTTAATCAATGATTTAAAAATTATCTTAGCTTTACTACTAAGACTAACGTAAAGAAAAATCGCAAACATACCTATATTGTGAAAATTATTAAAAATTTATTCAGTACTAAGTGGTTTTATTATGTACTGGTGCGTATGTACAGTGTGCAAACATAAGAGACGGTTCATCAATTGCTATTTTAGTAGATACAATCTATCCATAAAGAACCATATTTAATTATTAATTCATGATTAATTTATCAATTACATTTAATTAATTGCTATCCAATTAGTAGTTCCATTAACATACGTACAACATTATTAATATAAATAATAGCTATAATAATAAGAAGGGAACGGAATGAAAGTCCCTAACTGATAAGCATGTTTGCATCAACAAGGTCAGGGGGGACGTGTCAACATTGGACAGAGTACACAGTTAATATTGCTTCTTCGGCTTTCCGTTATCACTTGGGAACTAAAGCATAACGATATCATGAGCACACATTGATCTGATTTAAAATTCTCCAGCTAATATCCACGCTTCGGTAAATTTCATATAACTTTTTTAATAAACTGCTTCATTCGAACTATCTGTCTATCTGTCTGTGTGTATTTCTATAACAAAGATTGTGTTAATCGCGGTCATTTTATCATAGTCCATTGCATAGTTATATACCCATTTCGACTGGTTTCCGTCCAAACTTTTATTTGAAATCAGCCTTATTTTTAATATTTTTTCAGAAGTATAATCTAATTACATAAAATACGTAATATGATAAAAATAATTGTTATAATGTTATGTTTCACAAGCGGTAAAATAAAGCGTGAAGTCAAAAATTCAATCAAATGAAGTAACTTGTTCGCCGTCGAATGTGCGTGACATATTTCCCAATTCCCGTTTTAAAAACCGGAGTAAATAAAAACAAATAAAAGTCTACAGCTGAAAAGACACAACGGAATACAATGAGTCTAAAAATATGCTACGGATATTTGTTAGAGTAGAATGGAAGAGACACCTTTCAAATGCTCGTGGGTGTGATTGATTCATCGTATTTGCAACAAACTGTCGCCTCTACCTACCTAGCTTGGTGACGACTTATTATCTAATACATGCTTTAGTTTCCTTGAAAAACGTGATTCGCTGACGAAACGTTTACTGTGTGAATTACTCGTATTCAGGTAAAAAAGTGATATCATTTATGCAAATAGGCGTGGCGCGAGTGACTGTCCTGTGTTGCGTAACTTATTATTTAAATGGTGATTCCGAGCAAAATGTGAAATATATCTCAAAAGGATCGAATTAAAAAGTTCACGAGATATTCACACAAAAAAATAACGGTAAAAGAACAAAAAGTTAATAGCCATTAAAATTCTTCATGCTGCAAAAGAAGATTATCTCTAATTAGCTTTAGACGCGCAAACCGAAAAGATTTTGGACAAGCGCGCGGACAAAAAAAGGTCGCTAGGGCACGTTGGACGGAAGAGAGTACAAAGGGACCTCAGTGTCGGAGGTCTTGTAAACAGAATGTAAAGGAAACGGTTTTTTGTTGTCGATTTAGAATCGGGCGTCAGCGAGGCGGGTTCAGGTAGGGATCTCTAGCGGTTAGTCCACATTACTAGAATTCGATATTATCTCGGTATTCGTGGTTACATTTAAGCGCAAACGTTCCTATCTCGTCGACTGTTTGCACAAATATGGACGACCTCACCAGCATACGTGACTATGTTAGTGTATGAAACATTGCCTTTACATGGTTCTCGCTATTCATATTTATTTCTATACGGTCAAGGTATAAATCTCTCTACGTTTATAAACTTTGATTTATAATAACATTCGAGATAGTTCTACTTATTTGGTTCTAAATACACATAAGGCTCAACAATCACAGAATATTTAATTCCTTCTACATTTATTTTAATTTATAGCAAAATAAGCTCGAATCCGTTTTTTCCTATTTTATGGACTCTAAATACGTTTTTATGTTTGCAGTATGTTCTAAACACAATAAATATGCAAATAAGTCACTGACACCAATTTGTTTCTTGTCTAGTTATTGAAATGTTAACGTTGTAAAAGAATTTTATAATTTAAAAACGAGTATAATTTAATTTTAATATAATTATAATAAACCGTTACAGAACGCGAAATAATTCAAGTTTTCTTATCAGAGCTATTAAAGAAACCATTACTTTTAAAAACTAATGGTCCTTTTTTGATGAGACCGACGTATTTTTCTTTGATTTCAACGCTTATAAGTGAAAGTACGACCTTTTGCGAATTCTTAATCAAAGTGGGAATCTTTTTAAAGGACCTCGAATAAATATGAAAGCTATGTATATCTAAATGTATGTATTACTTAGATAAGTGATAACAGTCACCGGGTAGGTAATATGTAGAAAGCGTAGATAAAACGTTATCTACCAAAACATAACTCTGATATTAGTCGTATTCGAGCTTAACAATAATAATTTTATGTACCCCCAACGCACCTTGAATACGCTTACAATAACACGGGTCAAAACCATTCATATTCTACCTCCTAAATATTTATCACGTTCAACGAATAATCAGTGTTTTTCAGTATCCGCCTTATTCTATTCAAAGTTTTTTTTTTATATAAATAACCACTGTTTGTAAAATAATATTCACAATATAATACTTAGGTATCTATCCAAATGTGAGATATGTATGTGCATCAATAGATTCGTCATCATTTGGTCAATTCAATCAATATGATATACAAGTCAAGGTAATGCAATTGTATTTATTTGATATTTTTCATAAGGAGATTAGCGATCCAATGCGATTAGATTATTTATTATTATCTAAGCAGACTGAAGGATTTGCTTGTTTATTGGAACTCGCAATCCGATTCTGAAAATCCCTGCATAACCCGTTTATTGCGGGATACTACTATAGGCTGTATTATAACATCAACAACTTATAGTGCCCATAAACTGTGTTGAATAAAATGCAAGCCACATCTAGGTTCAAACTAATTCGGTGACGATTGAATCTGATCAATCCTCAAATATCATTGACATCATCAATCTGCGTGTGCAAGCCAAGTTAAGAATGCGTCCAATTAAGTCGCATTTGTATTAAATCAGATCGCAATCATGCGAATCACGCGCAAAACTAAACTAATGCGAAACAATATGATCGATGCAATCTGTACCAAGTGTTTGGTACATTGTAATTGAATCGCGGACAACAGCGCGAAATGCAATTGATATTCAATCGACGATGATAACAGATGTTAATTCTAACCTACATACGTTTGAAGTTATATTTATTGCCTTATTATTAACATTGTTTAGAAAATTAAAGACGTAGGTATTGGCTTACGTTAGGAAATTCTTTTCCCATTTTGAAAACAGTTGTCAGAGCGAAATGTTAACGTAACCATTATTTATTTCATTTTTTTTTACTTAGGTATATTTCATGGAGCAGCAAGCACAGTGAGATAATAAATTTTAAGAAGCAGTTGGCCGTGTTCTAGTACGAGACAGAACTTCAGACTGCGGCAACATATTGAGGAGACCAGCATCGAAGTCAGTTCGCATACCGGTGAACAAGGCTGACAGCGAATAATGGTTAAGAACTCATAGTGTCAACAGTCAACATCTAATGCCTTCAAATAGGTAATTAATACCTTTATTCCAAGAAACAATTTTGTTTTGTTACTATTTGAAATAATAATAAAAAAAAAACATCAACAAAACTAATCGTCTCACTAACTCACCTTAGAATTACTCAACTTTTTCTACCAACCCATAAAAGTAGAAACGTACTTATCAAGGATCATTTCTCCATTTTATTTTACAAAGCAAAAAATCTTTACAATTTTCATCGCTGTAATCGCACTATTCCATAGATATCGGCTTGTCAGGAGTCATTATCACAGCCTAGGGCGTAGCAGCATTCCTTCACAGTAAAACGTATCCTACCATTTGCGGAGAGGAGCAATCTAGTATACATTAATGGCTGTTTTATGGTCTCGGAAGCTAAGACTCGCTCAGAGTACTTTGAGGTAATCTGGTAATATGAGTGAGTAACGAAGCCAATATCTTTTCGCCGCGGCTCGTTTGACTGCCTAATTAGCTAAAGGCAAACATTTTAAGTGCATTTTTTTCTTGCATCTCGGGGTTAATCGTTTACTCAGTGTCGCCTTTTTGAGATTTTGTTTTGTTTTATCTATAAATCTGTAGTTTCTCTTTTGTGAATTGCCCTTTTGTACATATCTTGTCGCAGTTTTTTGCGTTGTGTACAGTTAGTAACAATATAATATTAACAATTTTAAGTATCAGCAGTATTTCTATCAAAGTGGTTTCAAGCACTAGGCGAAATCATTTTCTAATCCAATAAAATAGGAGCTATCTATAAATTATAGAGAAGTAAATTTCTGCATAGGGTATCAATGTCGCAGAATCCATTACGCAGTCTATTTTATAATCCGATCAATTTATTGCTCTTGAACTTCCTGGAGGAAAACCGGGGCTGTGTGGGCGAAGCTGTTACTTTGGGTGGAATAAACCTTGTTTTGTTTGTCTAATGTGGCTTTCTTATCAAAACTAAATAATACTAGAGGATTTTACTGCTTGGAAATATAGCAATTACGTATTTATGTAGAACACCATTATTTTATGGTTTTCTTACTTATCAAGTGAAAGGGGTCTATTATTCATGAATAATAAAAAAGTATTTGTAAGAAATGTTATTTTTTGTAAGAATATATTTCGAATTTAATTAATACCGTAAAGTGCTTGTAATAAAATATTCAGAATGTGTACAAAAGTGAACAAGTTTAACAATAGTAAATTAGGTTTAAATAATATTTGAGATAGTGAATGAAAATAATGCGTGTTAAATTACACTATTACAACCATACTACAATGTAAACAAGTGTTGGTACTACCCACGATGTTTCATACGTGAAAAACCTACATACACCTAAACGTACGTTTGAATAAACAACGCGTGTTTCATATTATAACGAATATATTGATTTTTAAAAAAATGTTAAAAGGGGTTTAAAATAAATGGGCACTAACAGAGACTTAATAGCATCCATCTATCTGTTTTTTCTTAATTTAGCGGTCGTCCAAGTATTACGTAACGCAATTTTTGAAGGTTTTAGACCCCCTCTCCCCCACATGTAACGCACCGTAACGTTACGTAACCTTTTACCAAAATTTGTAGGTGAAAATGGTCACTAAAATAATTTTCGAGACCATTCTCATCTAAAAATCACAATATCGTTACGTAACGTGTTTTTGTTATACCCCCTCCCGGCCGCATAACGCACCGTAACGTTTTACAAGACCCTCCCCTCCTTCCAAACTACTAATAATAATACTTGAATGAACCCTTACCTACACTCTAGATGAAAAATACCTAAAGTACCTAAGTAAAAATTTCAGTGATTTTCATATACGTCTTTGTTCAACTCTTTTCTAAAGATGAAGCAACATTAAAATATTTACAGAAAGTCATCCAATGTTAATGGTTGTAAAATTCCCGTTTGTTGATTTTTGGTTTGGCACGGAAAGGTGTTCGTAAAACGATTGTTTTTGTTGGCGTTTCACAATTACACAAAGACGCCACTTACAGTGATAGTATCAAAGCTCTTGTATTTTATTTCGTAAGTATCTTCTTATACCAGTATAGTATAAATTAAAGATAAAAAAGACATGTTTGATTAATTTCTTCCCGGTAATTCAAATTCTGCGAAAAATATATCATATGTTCTACAATCTAGAATATACATATTACCTAACTAAAATCTACCTAAACGTAATTTAAGATACAAAAAATTGTCCTCATTATAATGTTTGTGTCCTTTATTTATTTTTATTTTCAAATCTAACGGGGCTACTAGCATGTTCCATTATTTTTCATTCATCTTTAGAATTAACTACTGTATTAAGTTATTTAACTTATTTTAAGTCAAATTTGTTTAAAAACGACTTGTTAACAGATACACAATTTCTTGTAAAGTAAGTATTTTACGTAACAAAAGTAACAGCTGGCGTAATATTGCATTAACCGGAACGCATCTATTTTAGTGTTAGTTTATTTATATTTTTGCTTACTACTACTGCTTACACGAGTACGTTGTACTACGGCCGTAAAACGTTAACTATAAACAATAACATAATTTGTAAATCATTTGTTTTACGGCTAATTATAAAAGAACATTGTAGGCGGAAAAAAATAGTGCTCAAAATTTTAGTACACTCTTTTTTATTACTGTAAATAAAAAGCATCATAAAAACTTCTTTAATTCGTTTACATAATAATAATTTTTAGGCATTCTCCGTACATTTGAACAAGGTTTTTTTACATGATAAATGCATTTACTACTTCCGATTACACCAAACGAATAACAATAAATTACAACACAAATAGGGCTACGCCACCATGAAATAGTGTGTCTGGTATCCATAAACATTTAACCTTTTTGAACATTGACAAGGGCAACCCTTCCTATAAGGGTCCATAAATAATTGAGATACGATGACTCCATTACACACTGCACGTAAACATTTTCTATAACGAAGTTCCTTGTTGTAAACTGTGGAATAGTAAATTGAATTCACCCGCATTCTATTATGGAATCCTGTATTGCCAATTTAAAATGGAACCAATAATAACATGTTTAGGCTTTATTTATTAGGAGAATATGAAAATTCTTACTTATAAAAAGGCATGAATATTAATGACTTTTACCATATGTAGTGTAAAAAACGCGTCGTCAAATTATTTTAATAACACATCGGATAGTTATTTAATGTCTGTATAGTAATGTAATGTCTTTTATATTTATTTAACTTTAGCCTTACTTTATACTGGTAATAAAACTTTAATTATACTGATTTTTTACCATATCGAAATAAAGAATATTATTTTCTGATATGTAGTAGAATATTAACTCATAAAATTATTGATTAAGAAATGTCGATAAATGTATTGATTTAAAGTGTACTTACCAAAAAAATAAACGATTTTTAAATTAATATCACATCCTACATGCTAAAGATCTTGTCGCAACGGAAGTACAAAAACTGAGAAAGATAAAAATATTTTAATTTAAGCATAAATTAATGCAATACCTTATGCCATAGTGTAATTCTATTTTTTTTTTATAATATACTAATAATATGAAATTTAAATATGCAAATAGAACGCAGAAGTATCATTTCAAATATATTTTTTTAAACATTCAAAAAAATGAGAAAAGGAACGTATATTTTAAAACAGCTGAAATTGACATATAACTTTTATTATGATTAGATTAGATAGTTTTTTAATTAAAAAGCTACAAAACATTACTTAAAAACAAAAACTTTTTGTAATTATTATTCGTATTGAGTAATTTGAGTAGCGATTCATCTAGTTTTAGTTGTCCTCTATACAAACTGTATTGAAACGTTAATATTTACACAATGTAATAAAATCCCGTTCTAATCATAACTTTGATAACTTATCACTCAAGTATCACTGGCGCCGATATTTCTCTAATACATAACGCGATCGATACAATAATTAGACAACCTTGTAATATATAATAACATACCTACTTATTTTCTTCTTCAGCTAATACTTGCTTATTTACAGCAAAGTAAAACAGTACGTTTTGTCATTAATTGTATTTGCCATAATTATTTCATAATTATATTTACGGAATAATTATAGCAATTAGCATTTGCTATTATTATTTCATAATACAATAATTATTCCAAATTATCCCATAGTTTTATAATGAGAGTAAACATAAAGGACGTAAACTAGCAATTACAAATATAAATAAACTACTTATTACTAATACTTGAATATTGTTCGACTACAGGTCAAATATCCACCAATCCGCAGTGGAGCAGCGTGGTGGATTACGCTCCATAACCTTCTACCTAATAGGAGAAGAGGCCTATGCCCAGCAGTGGGATATGTACAGGCTGTGTTACGTTTTATGTTACAGGTCAAATAGTTGAAATGGATTGAATTTTGTCGATTCTAAACATGCTCTATGTATACAAATTCTATATTATAGGTACAACGCGTCATATGTATAAAAAAACTTATAATAAATTAAAATTATTATTAATGTCTTCCTAAAAATACAATGAAACAAAGAATAGATTCGAGTGTGGTCCGCGTCCAAAAAAACGAAAGACAAAAAGTGAATGCTTAAACGCACCTCCAAATCTATTACCAAACAATGGGCCGTGTTTGTTCTATGCGACGGACGATGCATGTGGGCTCATTTAGTATATGGTAATATTGTTTATTGTTGCTGTGACACAATAGAACACAATTACAATGGCTCCTGGCGCTCAATCAGCTTGTAATGGCCTCTGACCTATTTGCTACACACCTAGTCAAGTGACCCGATTACACACCTCGATTATAGTCTATACAAGTTTATTGATAACTCCTTAGTTATTTAATCAATTAACTCTACCCATATAAATCTCAACATAAATCTTTATGGAACTGACTAACCCAGAGAATAATAAAGCATTATTTCAAATGGTCAATGACTATTGAATCCTCAGAAGAAGCAAATTATCAAAAACCGCTTAAACGCTTCATAAACTAAGTATTTTATTATATTAATTTATCGCACCGATAAATACATAATACGCTATTATTATAAAAATAAAAAAAAATTATCGATATCAAAAAATTCAAACGACTGACTACTTTCCGATAAAATCATTACGTAACGAATATCGAAACGTCATTAAAGCAATATCGTAAACGATTAACGTCATCAATCGTATTGTTCTTAATTCCGTGGGAACTAGGGAATTTAACATAAGTAAAAATTGACAAACATCTCAGGTCAAATGCGGCTAATTAGCGGTGTTTCATCAGATAGGAGCTATAGGAGAAAGCTGAAAGTTACCGCGGTGACCCGAGGCTGATGCGATTGCAACCTGAAACTTCCTCGTTAAGACAATATATCGGTTGCGTGATTACGTGTGCACTCATTGTAACGTATTATGTAAACCTGGGGAAATTGTAATCAATTTGTTGTATTGTTTTTTTTTGCTGAAAATATTATCGAATTAAATAGAACTGATTTAAAATCATCTTGATTGGCTCCATTGTTATAAAAAAGAAACATCAAAACCAATCGAAAATCGACAGCTTAATCATGAGTAGATAGATTCATGTGGTAAAACGAAAAGGTATATAATATCTACGCTACGTAATAAATTGATTTAGTAAGGGATACCTGTCAGATCAGGTTTGACTAGTGTGTACCTAGTTCCTACTATCTTTAGAAATCGACAACATCAGATGTTCTTCCTTCACTACATTACGTATTTTACAGTTAGGTACCAATCGCTTTACAATTTATTTATATTATTTTCTTCACAAACAAAAAATTCGAATCATGCTCAATCGAGACAATGACTAATACAAAGAATGTAAACTAGCCGTATTACCTCTCAGCATCGCAATTATCAATAATAATTGTTATGAGACTATAGAAAGTATACGACAAAATTAAACTGAATGCACGCTTAACGGACGCAGATCAGTCTACATGCACATTTAGATAAGATCTTTTAAAACGTCAGTACGAAATGCTCTTATAAATTGCATACACGCTGATATTCATCATGAAAGACCCAATAGCATACTTTTTTTGCACGCGCAAAACTTGATACAGTTCAACGCGCTAATTATTAACTGACTTTCACTCCGAAATATAAAAGAACGTGTTTAATATCTCAGAACTTTTCAGCGAGATTGCATAGCCTCTTCAAACACCTGACGACTGACGTGACCTCAAAATTTTCAAAAGACGACTTTTCATAATGCTACGTCTTCAAATGAAAAAACATTGTAATTTATTTTTAATATCTGCTGTCGTTTTTGTACATTATTACATTTTACGATTACGATGACACCGCTTCGTGTAACTTGTAATGTAATTTGGACGTAAAATAAAAAATAAATAATAAATATCTTGAGGGTACCGGAGGCCCAATTCCCCACCCTTTTCCCCATTAATTCCCCATCCATTCCCCCTCCATTCCCCTAAAAGGCCAGCAACGCATTTTGTAGCTCCTTTGGTGTTGCAAATGTCCATGGGCGACAGCATTCACTTTCCATCAGGTGATCTGTCAGCTCGTTTGCCGTCCTATCCTATAAAAAAATATATGTATCTCTTCGTCGAAGTTTTTACACCATGTTACAATTATGTTAGAAGAATTAATTTAAAATACCTAATTCGTATCAAGAGTAAAAAAAGAACTATTTAATAATATACACGTAATTATCATTGACATTTTTCCTTATTGACAAAAAAACTAACTTTGCAAATTGTTAAAAAAACTGCATTGCTCATTAAATAGTTTTTAGAACTGCGAAATACATTATTATTTATTATCAATTACTTCCGTAGTTTACTTGACATTTATTTGCAAAATAATAATGAACATTATTTGCATTAGGCACTAATTGTAATTTAGATTTTACTAACGCAAACACCGATAGAAAAAAAAATTTGTTAGTTGATTTTTTTCCTACGGTTTTTTTTTTTCGAATAATGATATTTTTTATTCACTTATGTATATAATTATACACGTAAAACATTTTTTCCTAAAATACCATGTCATTACAATAATGATCCAGTCAAGCAACTGAAGTTAATAAAAAAACATCTAACGACAACGTTTTAAAAATAAAAATCCTTCAAAATCCTTGAGACGTCCGTATTCAATTCATGTTGATTGCATAACAAGTGACGTTTAGAGAAATTATTATCAATAGAATATATATAATATGTAAATATAGTGAATATTATTTGTATAGAGTACAACTATTGTTAATGATTTGTTTGAACAACACTATCAGTCTCTCACGCGCTAGTTTCACTATCACAATACTATTGACTTGTACAAACCACCTCTGAGTTGATTTATTTAATTCTTGGCATTTCATTTTATACAGAAAATCTTTGCAAAACTACTTTTTTTTACTATTTTACGTACCGGTGATGCTAATTCTTATATGTCACAGGCACCGATTACAAAAATATTTTTTTCAAGTCTGATAATAGTAATTTCTAATTTCAAGCAAAACACGATTCGACTTTATATATCAATATTTATAATGTGTAATTAATATGTAAGTGAAAATTGAGTCAAAAATCCACCAATCCTACTTTTTCGTTGTTTTAAACTCATTCCCTGCATTTACCACACATTAAGATTACTCTTTAGATACACTGTAGTCTTACCGTTCTTGCAAGATAGAAATTATTAAAATTAAGCATCATATTTTTGCAACTTCGAAACATTTAAGATTACATTTTTTCCTATAGTGTAACATATTTTATATTTCCCGTTACACATTAATATTTAAATCACAGAATCCGAAACATTCTTAGCGATTTGCGCCTTCTAAAATACGAATATAAATCACAGTCCAGTCAATACTATACATCAATCCTGTCTTATCTGTGCGAATAATGTATTAGAAATGGATAAGTTTAAAAATACCTTGATGCTGAATGTTTTTTCGACGATCTTTATAAAACGATTCGTCCTCAATAAACGGAACCGTAATGAATAATTAGCGTATATCTCTCACTGAACGAATCTTATTGACATAACCTAGAAAACATTGTACATTTATATTGCATTTTTACAGACAGCTTCAAAAAGCTATTCTAGTAAAGTAACAGCCTGTAAATGTCCCACAGCTGGGCAAAGACATCTTCTCCCATTAGGAAGAAAGTTATTCAAGTATTGATATTAAATATACCTTTCCTAATTTTTATGGCGTCCTACAAGAAGATAAAAAAACTTAACGTAACACAGCCTGTACATATCCCACTGCTGGGCATAGGCCTCTTCTCCTATTAGGGAGAAGGTATGGAGCTTAATCCACCACGCTGCTGCACTGCGGATTGGTGCGGATTAAAAATTATGGTACTATTAAAAAGCTACATTTTTCATGATAGTTCAAATTATTACATTAAATAATTAATATAAAAATAATTTTTGAAAGACAATAACAATATTACTTTAGAACTATATTTACGTAAACGCTAGTATGACTGCATAATTTATTCGCATAAAGTTCTAAATTCACCAAATGGAATTCCTATGAACGTTAAAGATAAACGCTCTTTCGCACATACCGTTTATCCACACTAACACAATATTTATCTGCTGAAATACTCAAAGTCCGCAAATCTCCGATGCACAGATTTGCGGTATCTCCCGCACTTGCGGCCGGGCGATTTCCTTTGCACAACATATTGTATAGCTTAAACCACTTTGATAATATTTTTGCATGACCGCAGATAGAGCAAATTTTTTCCCTTGCGTAATACGACTAGTCGATATACCTTATATAGGGTGATTTCTGAAGATGATTTAGTTTGGAGACACTTGAAATTATGAAAGATACAGAAATTATCGGAAAGAATATACGTCATCGATTTTAAAGTGAAGAAACTGTGATAATAAGAAATCCTCAACAAACTGAGACCTGTTCACACTTTGAAGGAAGAACAAAGTCCAAAACTGCGAGACGGAGAATTTATGCAAATCTTCTAATGCAGTTTACTCATCTTACAATTTGGTGACATGATTCTTGTTAAGAAAGTTTCTTGTTCACATATTTTCATATTTTTTCCTTCCTGTTCTACCATCGTGATTTACCTTGTGTAATAAAAACGCCATTAACACAAGGTAAACGGCGTTTTATTTACTGCACTTTAATTTTAACACTACCGACTTTTAAGAAAATGGAGGAGGTTTTTAAAGATTTTGTAATTATACGTACGTGTACGTCTGTTCATATCTTTATACTAGTAAGGCGATTTAAAGAAATCTATTTTAGAAAATCTGTTAATTAATAATTATTTAGAATTTTAATGAAAATAGACCATTGCAGCAATAGCAGGTGTCGGCGTGATTTTCCAATGACATCTTTAACGATAAAAGTCTAACATATTTTTCTTTTTTTAACCCCCGACGCAAAAAGAGGGGTGTTATAAGTTTGACGTGTCTGTCTGTCTGTCTGTCTGTCTG